>CABFOW010000066.1:58602-70408 GCA_902141385.1 Timema californicum
AGGACCTACAGTTTAACGTGGAATCCGAACCACGGTGGAGGCCTGGCATTCCTCACATTCACAAGATGTCTTGTCAGAGGTGAAGGAAGGGTTTGGTAATCAGATAAATATGTGCCGGGACCGGGGATTGAACCCCGGCCGCCAGCACATAGGTCTGACACCTTACCCCTAGACCACCAGGTCACCCAATTTTACTGTAAAAAGATGTATACATTTTCTTCACAAATTCGTTCAAAAATAAAGAAAGAAAGTAAACATAAACACAGTATTTTCAAATCAAAAATGTTAACTGTAATTCTGGAGCTGATACATTATGAATCACAAAGTTTTTCAATGGGAGGGGTGTAGCTGCGTGGCTTGTCACAATTTTTGATGTTTTGTTGTCCAGTTGAAAGGGGAGGTCCATCTCCAAGTTTAGCCTATTGCGGTACTTATATTTTTTAGGTATGCCATGGATGAAAAACACACTGGACAGAGATATGTTGTTGAGAAAGACATAATAAACTGTAGATGTAGAAGTTATCAGGTAGAGGGATGAAAATTCTCAGAAATCGGTCTTCAGCCGAGAGCAAATATGGGAAAAATAGAGGTGGAAATAACCAGATAACTAATTGTCAACCATTAGGGGTTTCCCCAAATCCCCTGTTATTTTGCCAACTTTCCCTTGATAGCTGCTTGCATACCCCCTGAAAGGTGCCCGCGTACCCCAGTTTGAGAACTGCTGGTATAGAATATGTTAATTGAAAATCACTTTGCTAACAATAATATTTGGAGTTTTTGAAATAACTGAGCCAATACCAGTTCATTTGAACATAAATGGAGGGAGGAACTAACCTCAATGTTTGTCTGCCTCTTTATATTTATGTTATGGTTATGAAACTCAGTCTGCCTAAAACATCACTTCACTAATGTTGCTAGGTAACAAAGATGGTGTCACCACCCCTCTAACGTAAGTTAGGTGACAAACAAATGAGTCACGTAACTCAAGTTAGTAAAATGAAATTTTCAATGTAATTAATGGCCACTTGTAGCTATTGATCATGTTTGTATCCTTGAGCTGTGCAATATGGGCGTTATTTAAAAAACATTGTTATTTTGGTCACTATTTTAAAAAGTAATATAAATGTCCCACAAAGTCCACACACACGTTCAAGTGTGCAAAAATCCTAAAGTATTATTTTTTTTGTAAAAAGACTAGCCAATATTTAAACATTTATGGAAGTTAAATATGTGTTTCAAAGCTATAATAAATCAGGGTGGCCACCCAAAAAAAAAGAGGAAGTTAGGGAATAAGATGAGAAAAAACTGAGGGAATTGAACTACAAATCAGGGGAAACTAGGCACTATCAACATTATATCAAGTAATATTCTATTTAGTTAACCCCACCCTAATATTGGACATGGAGATGATCATTTAAAGTAAGGATGATGTTGTAGATAACTACCTCTTTATCACTGGGAAACCAGAGATGAACCTGACATGTTTGTCAACATGCTTACTAGTGCAGGTCACATACAATTGATATTAGTTCAAAGTTGTGGGACATTGAAGGGGGATCTATTCTTAATAGCACACTTTTATATAAAATGTGAAAAACATGATAAGAGGAAATAATAAATTCTTGTCTGTAAAAATCTATAAAAATCAGAGAATTTGAAAAGTTAATTTCTTTGGCCATTCTTTAGAGTCGACACCACAAACCTGGATAGCCATAAAAATATAGAACATTTTTTATGTCTGAAAAAATTGGGGAAAATCTGGGAATTTTGCAAAATCCTGTAATATTGGTTAATTTGGAACATTTAACCGAGAGTATAAAATGGATCTTAGGATATACAAAAGGTGGATTGAAGAATTAAGCATGCTGATTAAAAATACTAAGTAACGTGACTTCACAGTAGTTTGTTAAAAATGATATTTTATTACTCTTTTTTTTAATCCAAGCTTCACGGAAAAATGTGAAGTCCTTATAGAAAACCAGGGTATTTGATTGTAAGAAAATAGTGGCAACCGTATGGTGTTAATAAAACACAGAAAATTAAGTTAGTTTTGCCAGAATTAAAACTGAACAAAGTTGTATAGATAATTTGGCTATAACTATTTATTGTTTGGATATAAAATTGTGTACATTTAAGTAGTCTTAATACAGCAAAAAAAATCCGCTTCGGTGACCCCATAGTCTAACACACTATTCTCGTGCTAGACTAGACGGCCAAAGACAGGGAGATCAGGGTTTGATCCTGGTCAGATGCACTGAGGTTTTTTTCCCTAAATGGTTTTCCACTCTCCTTCCACACAAATGTGGGTCCACTTCCTCTCAATTAAACCTTCCCAATCCCTAAACAATTAGTGTAATTAGTACATAGGTGTATAGCCCGAATGGGTAGTAAGACGCTGCGCTATAAAAAATATATAGTAAAAGTATGCCAACTTAATAATTTTAGTTTAATCCGCCTCGGTGACATAGTTGGCTAACGCGCTTGTCGTGTTGAGCTCGACTGCTGAGGACGGGGAGATCGAGGTTCGAATCTCGGTCGGGTGAACTGGGGGTGGTTTTTCCTAAATGGTTTTCCACTCTCCCTCTACGCAAATGTGGGTTCACTTCCTCTAATTAAACCTTCCCAATTCCTAATCCATTAGAGTAATTAGTACTTAAAGTGTATAACCCGAATGGGTAGTAAGACGCGGTGCTAAATATTATTAATTTTAGTTTATTTTTCAAAAATGGTGTCCAAGCCCAATTAAATGAAAGTGAATGAGCACATCATTGTGTAACATTCTGAAATGTTAACCTTTTCATAGTTTGCATGTAAATGCAATCCTTGATGATTGGTTATTTTGGCTTTTAAGTGTCACTATTTACTGCATGAAATGAAAAGATCTGATTGATATCTTCTTCGGTGGATGCATGGTCTAAGGCGCTACTACTCTCTCAGTAGACTAAGATGCAAATGACAGGAGGATCGAATCTCAGGTCTGGTGTATTGTTTTTCCAAAATGGTTTTCCACACCCTTCACACAAAAGTGGGTACACTTTCTCTAAATATAACTTTACAAATCCCTAAAACCACTAGCTTAATTAGTACATAAAGGTACAACTCAAATGGGTAGTAAGATTCAGTGCTAAAACAAATATCTAATTGACACGCAGCATGATTGATCTTACACAGGGGAGAGGGGTAATTTTATTCCTCACACAAATTTAACCAGTCAAATTTATATAATAAAGATATTTAAAAAAGCTGCAATAGTAAATTTGTGAAAAATTAGAACTGAGTTAGAACAAACTGAAATACCTCTGACAAGACATCTTGTGAATGTGGGGAATACCAGGCCTCCACCGTGGTTCGGATTCCACGTTAAACTGTAGGTCCTATCATTTCATCTCACAATCACCCTACCATTACACATGAGCGTAAGTGCGTATAAACCGAAGAGATAGTAAGACGCGGTGCTAATAATAATATAATAATAACAAACTGAAATAGTTTTCAAACAAGCTTGAACCCAAAGGGATTACATTTTTTGAAGATAATATTATACGACCCCCCTTGGACCCCCCTTGTCTCGACTATAACTACAAGTTCAAAGGTTGAATTGTTGTGACACTAGAACAGGAATGACATAAAAACTTTTAAATTCAAATTGACACCATCAGGATTATTTGAGATGGTAAGGTCAGAGTTCAAACCTTGTCTGGGCACCACGAGCTAGCTTTTCACATGTGATTTATCACTTGGGTTTTTCCATACCTTCTACACTCTAATGCAGGTGCATTTCTAATTTATCTTCCCAACCGCTAATATTTAGTAGCCTATATAATATGTTATTGATAATTTTAATGTTGGGAGTTTTTTTGATTTGACATTTTTTCCTTGCACAATTTCACTCTCATAAAAGTCATGAAATTGTAATTTCATTTTAAACTAATACTAATATTGAGCAATAAACTAATCTAGGCCCTACTAATATGACATTTTAATTTACTCACAGGTATTTAAAAACTGAATAACTTAAGTATAATATTGGAAGGAAAGATCACATGTCTTATCATTTGATTATTATCAGCAGTGATACCAACATTTAAGATTATTTGAAGAAAAATTATTTTATATGATTTTTTTACTGATAGGCCTATTTTACATCCTAATTAATTTGATATGTAAATGGATTTTTAAAGTAGCTAAGGCTCTATTCTCGCAGTAAACTAGAATGTCGATGACTGAGAGATTGAGGTTAGATACCGGTCGGGTGTATTGAGGGTGGTTTTTCCTAAATGGTTTCCCACTCTCCACGCACATGCTGGTACGCTTGCTTATCCCTGACCCATTAGCATAATTAGTAATTAAGCGTGTAACCCAAATAGGTTGTAAAAAAGCAGTACTAAAAATAATAAATAATTCATTTAGGTGGGATGGAAGGGGAAATGATAAAAGACCAGTGTTTTTTCTTTGCAATTTTTAAGGGAAAACTTTTTTTGGCGGAGATAAATAAAATATTGTTCCAGTACAAAAATAGAATTTAATTTTCTTCACATGATTACCTCAAAATTTCCTGAATATCTATCCAAGAGCGTCCTGGAATATGACAACTTTTTCTCTCAATTAAAAAAATTTGTCATCTAATGCCACTATACTATGATGGATATTCAGGAACTTGATTTCAATAGGTGAAGAAAATTAAACTCTGTACTGGAGCAATATTTATTTATATCAGCCGGAAACATAAAAAGACATAAACTGCAAAATCACTGGCCTTTTCTCGCGTCCCCTTCATCCCACCTTAAGTTCATCTAGGTAAAGAGAAAGGTGTAGAGAGAAAAACGAATCACATTGGCCTGTCTGAATTTTATACTTGCTTTATAAATGTCATTAAATCACTAGTCAGTGTTAACACTGTATAGTGGCTGTTCTGAAAATGATTTAAGTTTAAATATGTCACACTGTTTATCTTCCTTCAAAATGTTTCAAAGATGAAAAGATTATTGTGGGTGTTCAAGTCATAGAGAAGATTGGTTATTCGACTTAAACATTTCAAACCTTCACACACTTCTACTATCGAGAAGATAGGCAATCGAGGGTCTACATTCATTGTTCGAATAAGTTGAAAATTGATCCTTGGTTGAATAGCTATAAGTTAATCCTTTCATGGCTATCGTAAATCTTCATGTAGAACTCTATCAAACACAGATGAGTGAAACATTAAAAATAAAATTCACAGTTCATCTTTGGAACTTGTTTTTTAATCTTTGAATTAGTTATATTATCTAAGCTATCTATTAAAGGATTTTTCTCTTTCAGCTACCAAAGTTACCGGGACTGTAAAGTGGTTCAACGTCAAGAGTGGGTACGGGTTCATCAACAGGTGAGTTTGTATACCCTTGTTTGCTTTAAACTCAGGGTTTCACAAAAACCTTCAAATGTCAATAACTTTCACAAAGAAAAATATTTAGAATATTGTAAGATGCTATTTTTTTTTTCTTTCCTCTTAGGGTGTTTTTCCTGCTAATGTTTTGCATGTACATATCACTACTTTACTTATAACTTACAATTTGAGACATGTTTTGTCAGAAAAACAAGACATTATAAACATATAAACAAATTAAATATATTAAATAAAAAAAGTTTGTTTTTAACATTTGAAATCAACAAAAGAGTTGATGATTTTAATATTTCCTTTTAATATCTCTCCCCCTAGAACCTCCCTCCCCCCTGCACACATACACATCACAAAAAATATACAATACACATATACACCTTTGTGCACATTGTTTTAGAAATAACTTTTTTTATGATTGAAAACTAGTTTGTTTTAACAAAATTTACAATAATAATTGAGGACATTGTGTTATACACTTTAAGTAAGCTACAGTAGCACTAGCACTTCTATGGTATATATGACAGCTAGCAGATGGTATCAGTAATGCCAACATTGTCTAAAAGTAACTTCTACTATTATTATCACTAAAATATTATCAATCACGTTTAACAATACTTCCCCAAAGATTACAGTATAATTTTATTTTCCATAATCAAATTTAAGAGAAAAAAAAGGTCGAGTAAATGCATTCTATTTTTTCTTTTAATTCTTGTGGTAACTAAGAGGTTAACTAGAGTGTGAAATTTTAAATTTAATGGTATTATATTAAGTTATTAATACTTTTATAACTGCCCTCGCATATCTTTAACATAAATAAATGGTTTGTGATAATAAAGAGGGGAAAACATACAAAATGTTTGTGAAATAATATAAAGTTTAAATTTTGTAAACACGAGTATTAATATCATTTGCCGCCTAACCGGCAAAAGGGTCTTCTCTTTTCTATGTCATCAATCGGCAGCGTAGCTTCTATCTAGTGGCTATATTTGTAGGGTTGGGAAAAACTGCTCCTTTACTGGAGCAGGAGCAATCTGTTATTGCACCACCACTGGAACTGTTCCTTTTACTTGCTCCGTTTCGTCACAGTGACAGTATTCGTACCTAGTCCCAGCCTAGTTTTGTTTAGCACCGCACCGCGTCTACTGCTCATTCGGGTTTTACACATTTATGCCAATGTGCTAGGGATGAAGATGGTTGATTCTAGAGGAAGTGAACCCACGTTTTGTTTGGAGTGATAGTTGAAACGTTTAGGTAAAATCACAGTCAGTGCACCCAACTGGAATTGAACCTCAATATCACTTTCATCAGTCCATTCTAGTGCGAGAGTGAAGCCAGAGACCAGAGGCTGGCAACCTTTTTGATATCGTGGGCTTTATAGGTTTAAAAAAAATGTTTGGGTAATTTGAAAAAAAGTAGAGCAAAAAAAAAGTTCAATTTTACTTTTCTCAATTAGTAATTAGCTATTAAGTCCATTTTTTTATTAACAAATTGTTTGTTTGCTAAATATTTTGTGGGCTAGATAAAATCAATCAGTCAGTATATTGCTGACCCTTGCCTTAAATCATTTGATCACCAAGTGGGTCCCTTCAATGTCACTCATCAACGTAACAATTGTTAGAATATATTACATACTGTGCTTATATTGTGTAAATAATATTTTGTACTACGAAAGCTTTCCCCTTCAAAAGTAATTTGTTGCTCACCACACCAACTCTAAGCTAGGCCTATATAATAGATAAGTAAGGTTGCGCCGGACCTGATCTCAGCGCTGTGACAAGAACACAAGGCATCCACTTCCTTTCTAGTGTACGACTGCTCCAAAATATCTCCGGAGCATAAAGGAACAAAGTTACTCCGTACCTGTTACAGCGCTGTCTGTGACAGAGAGACGAGCAAGATTTCTCCGGACCTGTTACAGCATGTATTTTATTCGTGGACCAGTGACAAAAAGGAACAGTTCCTTTCATCTATTAGGAACAGATTGTGATTTCACAAGCCATCCCTAAATATTTGTTTTCAGCATATAAGATCACTTTTAACGTTCTCTTGCTTTTAATAATCAATTAGGATTAAATAGCAAAAGAAAACTTCCAATACTAAGCAACCAACAAAACGGTTATTCTCATAACCAAAATCTAACAATTTTAAAATACACTATAACAGTGAATTATTGTATAAAATACAGTTAATAAAACCACGTGCTTGAGTCAATAAGTTAAATTATTTTATAGTTGAGTACTATTGATTTGTACTTAGGCGTGTCTATGCTGCCGTTAATAATTTTATTACAAATTTGAATATTACTTCGGCTAATTATTAATCTGTGTTCTTTTGTGAATATTATTTCGGTGTGTGAGCATGTTATCCTTGGAAAATAAACAGTTTTTTAGTGTTCTTTGAATAATTATTTATCTAGTATAACATTAAAGTTTGTGATAAAAAAAATAGCGAGTGTTTCTCAGTGATCGATATACATTATTCATAAATTTAAACTGTATCAAGACCATTATATAAATCTTTTAACCCCAATATTGTGAAGTGTAATAAAAAATACTTTTGAGTCTTTCTCCATTGCTAATTAAATGAATAATACCAAGCTAAGACTTCAAGTTATAAGTAACTGTAGTTTTTTAGAGACTTTGTTATAACTGTTTTAGAGTAGTAACTCAAATCCTGCACAGCGACATTGGTAAGTTTGTCTATTAATTGTCTTTTACAAATTCATTAATATAACAGTAACTCAAGATTTTTGTACAACATAATTCTCAAGTTTTCTTCATGGTTCTTTAATTTCATTTTACGCTGTCCATAATTATGGAATTTTTATACCAAAACATGTCGGAAGAATATAAATCAGCATCATTCTAATGCTTGATCACAAGGAGTAATGGGATTGAACCAAGATAAAGCTTAGATTTTATACATAACCTTAAAATAAAAATTATTATATTCTTATTAACGCTGTAACAAAAACATTTTCATTACTTCATTAAACCTAATTGGGAAATGCTAACCCACCAGATATATCCCATTACCTAATTTACAACATTGTTGATCTTTAAATTTGTTTTTGTCCTTAATTTGTTGTATCCAAGTTTTGTAAATACATTTTAACGTGTTATATGTGTATTTTAGACATGTTGTCAACCCATGTTTTAATTCACTTGATGATGATATATCACTTTATTGAACATTTTCATATAAGAAAGTTTGTAGCTCACTAAATGCAAAATATAATCAATCTTTTGAATATTAAGTCACTTAATTCATATACCAATTTTAAAACTATCTAATTTATTCAATTGAAAATCTATAGATTTTGTTATTATTCCTTAGTTTTCTATCCTCCTGAGTTTTAACTTTATTACAACTCCTTACTTTAAAGTACTTTTAAATGTTTTCTAATATGTTGTATTATTATTATTATCACTGCTTCTTACTACCCGTTGAGGTTATACACACGCTAATGTGTAATGGTAGGGTGATTGTGAGATGAAATGGAGGACCTACAGTTTAACGTGGGATTCGAACCATGGTGGAGGCCCGGCATTCCCAACATTCACAAGTTGTGATTAATACACGTCTTGTCAGAGATGAAGAAAGGGTTTGGCAATCAGATGAATCTGTGCCAGGACCGAGGAATGAACCCCGCACCCCCAGCACAGAAGTCTGACATCTTACCCCTAGACTACCAGGTCACCAATATGTTGTAATACTGTTAAAAATGTTTATGACTTTTTTTTTTCTTTGTGTAGTAATATACATTCTGATTTTTCACATTTATAAGGTTGTTAATAATACTATTAACAAAAACATTTTAGAAAAAAAATGTATCAATTTTTTATTTATTACAATAAAAACTAATATGGGATTAAATGCTAAATTAAAAAAAAAATCTTGAAAAAATTAATAACTAATACTAAGTCATCAACATATCAAGGTCAACAATATATAGAAATTAAATTAAACAGTCTTATAGGTTTCTTGTATTGACCTAAACTTTAACTGTCAGAAGTGACAGTTGTTAAACACATGTTTTTGCAGATCATATGCTTCGGCGAAGGGATACATAATTTGGTCTAGTTATTTCTCAGAGCTGTCAGTCAGCACCAAAGAAGCCATGGGGGAACTGTACATACATTAAAAAATATTTGACTGATTTAATTTGTAAACAAAAAGCCAATAGGAGCTGTAAATATATAAGCTAACACAGACCCAATTTCCCATTTTAACTTCCACGAATATAACACAGCATATGCAGCACAAATATGGCCATTGGATGTAAGGGAGATCAGGAAGGTGGATGCCATGTCATGTGTTGCCTAGTTCCTAGCACCCTTTTTCAAGTTCTTTATAGTTCACAGTATTCTCTTTTAAGTGTATTAGTTCCCATAATTCTCTTTCAAGTTTGTTAGTTACCAATGCTCTTTCCAGCATTATCTTGTTCCCAGCCTTATGTGTCGTATGTTCTCTTGTTCCCGGCCTTCTGTGTCGTGTACTATCTTGTTCCCAGCCTTCTTTGTTGTGTGCTGTCTCGTTCTCGGCCTTCTGTGTCGCGTGCTGTCATGTTCCCGGCCTTCTGTGTCGCGTGCTGTCATGTTCCCGGCCTTCTGTGTCGCGTGCTGTCATGTTCCCGGCCTTCTGTGTCGCGTGCTGTCTCGTTCTCGGCCTTTCTGTGTCGCATGCTGTCTCGTTCTCGGCCTTTCTGTGTCGCATGCTGTATTCCCTGCTTTCTGTGTCACGCATTCTCTAGTTCCCAGTGGCATGTATTGCATATTGTCTCCTTCCCAGCAGCCTGTGTCTCATAGTCTAGTTCCCAGCATCTTGTCTTGCGTGTTGTCAATTTCCCAATAGCCTGTGTTGCATGTTGGCCAGTTCCCAGCAGCCTGTGTCTCGTTTTGTCTAGTTCCCGGCAACCTGTGTCTCGTTTTGTCTAGTTCCCGGCAACCTGTGTCTCGTATTGTCTAGTTCCCGGCAACCTGTGTCTCGTATTGTCTAGTTCCCTGCAACCTGTGTCTTGCATTGTCTAGTTCCCGGCAACCTGTTTCTTGCATTGTCTAGTTCCCGGCAACCTGTGTCTAGTTCCCGGCAACCTGTATCTTGCATTGTCTAGTTCCCTGCAACCTGTGTCTTGCATTGTCTAGTGCCCGGCAACCTGTGTCTCGTATTGTCTAGTTCCCAGCAGTTTGTCACGTGTTGTCAATTTCCCAATAGCCTGTGTTGCATGTTGGCTAGTTCCCAACAGCTTGTTTTAAGTGTTGTGTAGTTCAAAGTCCCTGCCCTGTTGTCTATTGAAGTGATAGGGATATGTGTTGATGAATTGAGGATGTGTAGATTGACTCATCCTAGCCTTGTACTTGCTGTGTAAATAACACCCACTAAACTGGTGGTGTCAGATAGCACTGATCAAACACAAGCTGAGGAACCAGTCCTAAATATACTCTTTATAACACAGTATTTTTAAGGTTGTACTTTCTTTAAGCTTAATGTCTTGGCCTTTTTTTAAGATTCTTTTCACTGTAAGTAATAAACTTAAACACATTTATTTAAACATATTTGATTCAACATACTTAATTTGAGTTGTTGGAAAATACATAGCCTACGCAAGACTATGGCCATATTTTTGACGGTATATCATGAAAGATGTTGGAATATCAAGCCCAAGCCACCCAGAAAGAAGCCAAGCTTTGCATGCTGGTGTCTTGGGATTGTGCTGATCAAGTCACAATCATGACTGTCTGTACCCATAGGAATAACTACATAATTTTTTTTATTACTTAGCAGGCATAATTTCTTATAACTATATGAACTGAAAAATAATAATCTTGTCTTATTGATTGCAACTATTGCAGTAAACAAACTTAAAACAGGGTGGCCACAGACCGGGAAAACTTGGAATAGTTAGGGAATTAGAAAACTGAGAATAAATCAGGGAAAAGTCAGTAATTTGACCATGAAACAGGGGAAATTAGACATTATTTACATTTTATCAAAACAAGACAATTTTCATTATTATAGTTGACTCATCTTTTATATTGTTAACCAAAATTGAGGCCAAGTAAATCATTGTACAACCTTGGACAAATGGTGTTGCTTTGATTGATTATTTTCTTCACCTTACCTAGGTAACATTTTGCACATGTTAGCAAACTCTCTTTTAGTTTAGCTGGAACGATAGTTACAATTACATTGACTAGAAAGGGTAATTTGAAGAAAATGAACACACATTATTGTGAAAGGACAGTGGGAAACCATTCTTCATTACACCCGGCCAAGATTTGATTATTGACCTCTCCATCACCAGGAAACCATTGATGAGACTGAGGCCTTTGTCAACACATTAATCAGTACAGGCCGGGGATAAATGAGTTCAACAATGTTAGCCATCGGCGGCCCATCTATATTTAGTAGTTTACAGTCATATAA
>CABFOW010000066.1:70664-135207 GCA_902141385.1 Timema californicum
GGGGGGGGGTGTTGGAAAAGTCAAGGAATTTGAAAAGTGAATTTCTGTAGCGACCCTGTTAACACACGTACTGTATTTAAATATACCACCTGTGTGGGAAGTAGAACATAAAGTATTTCCGTTATTCCAAGATGTGCATTACTATGTCATTACCGTGAAAATAATCCATGGTGTGAACCTGCAAAATAGCTATACAGACTGAGCAGCAGTTGCTGTTGTTAGGGATGATAGTGCTATCATTTGTGGATAGAGGGTCTCATGTGGTCAGCATGACTACTTCTTTGGCCGCCAATCTCATTTTTCTAAATTGAAGCCACTATCTTTATTCAAGTAGCTCTTCATTTGTCCACATGAGGCTTAGTTTGACCTCGTTCCAGAACCATTGCTTTACAGGAAAATTCCGGAAGCACCAGGGATCATACCTGGGGCCTCTGGGTCTGCAGCCAGGAACTCTGTGACCACTAGTCCACAGAGGCGGTGATTGCCACTACCGGTGTCATAGGAAAACAAATTTACAATATTAGAATGTCAGTAGGAAGGATCTTTTAGAACATACAAACATTTATTTGCTGTCAACATTTATAACATTTTACTATTATATTCATATTGTTATTGGAAAGTTGAATTTGAGTGATGTGTGTGATAAAGAGAACTGTTAGATGAAATGTGAAACCAAGTGGAAAGGTAGGTCGGGTAGTAGATTTAAACCCAAACCCAACAGCTAAGGTAAGGGTCATTCCAATAGAATTCACCAGATTTGAATTTAAGTGGTTGTGGCACCATTTCAAAAAAAAATTGAAATACATATACTCCATTCACGGTAGGAATTACTCTCTGAAAGGTCTTTTTTCCTACCAATATCCTACTATATAGTAGATTTATGGTAGGGAAAAAGGCCTTTCAGAAGTCAATTCCTACGGTGAATGGAATATATATATGAGTCCTACACATATTGAGGAGCCAAAACCAAATTTAGTATGTTTGTCACCATTAATTTACTTTAAGTGTTAGAGAGGGTGAGGGGTATGCTCTGAAAACTGCGGTTGCAAGGGTTCATAACATATGCTATAAGGAGTGTTATGATGGATCAATAAACAAATAAACTAGAAGCGCTGACTGGAAAAGGTATCAGCATTCCAAAGTTAGAAACCAGGCCAGTGGCCCAGTTAAAATGGGAGGGTTAGGAGCCCCCCGTGGCTGACTGCAGAAGTTTGTAAGCTGGGAGGTCACGCTGCCTGTCACTGGACCATGCGGGCTAAGTCGCAGGGTTCACCAAGTACCAGTCGAGCCCAGGGAACCAGGTTCAACGATCGTGCAGGGACCACCTAGCAGTCAGACAGACCATTAGGAAAACATCATAACTTCTCGTTTAATCACTCAAATTTAACAAAGTTCTCATAAAACCTATAATTTGAATATCAGCAGTCTCATTATTTTTTTGCCACTTCCTCACACAGAGTAGTAAAGGCTACACCCCACAAGAGTTGGATCTGAATTTATTCTTTTGACAAAAAAACATTCTCATTTTTTTAAAATCGTGTATTTTGAGTTGTCATATCTAAAAAGTAAGTAAAGCTAAAAATCTGTAATTTTTTTTACAAGTTAGTGTGATCATCACCAAATTCCATGATAAGTGATTAGCCTAGTTTTTAAGGGAAAAATAAATCAATTTGCCACTCTTTATTATTTTGGATGCTCTGTAGCGGTCAGTACTGATACAGAAGAAATGTTAAATGTAACATAGCTGAGGCCTTAATTTTGTATCACAATAAACTACTTGCCAATATAGTTTCATTTTAGAACACATTTATTTAAAACAAAAATCAGGTGTAACTGATGATGACATGGGCGTACAGTACCAACAAAGGTTTACAACGGATAGATGCAATTCACTTTCAATAGTTGAACCCTGTGATGACAAATTAGAAAATCTTAAAGCATCACTTTATTGCAAAGCATCAAGCTCAGTATTTTAAAAAATGAAAAGAACTTAGTTATGAATGTGTAATAAGAAGAGATTTTTCAGAAAACTATACATTTATTGTGCAAGATGAAATACAAAGCTACCACTAGGTAAATTAACAAGCCACATTGCATAAATTTTTACTATATTTCTTAGAAAATGGTGAAATAAGATCAAAATATTTTTGTTTCATTTCAGATTACTTGAAACACAGTGTTAGTGCTGTATAGTTTTCAAAATAACCTAGTTCATGAGATTCTAAAAATTCTAATCTGAAAAAAATTATTTACTTCTCTGATGGTGCTGCTGGCCAATATAGAAAAAGAAAAAACTTGTACAATTTGTGCCATCATAAGAATGATTTTGGTGTTGATGCTGAATGGAACTTTTTTGCTACATCTCATGGCAAAGGGCCTTGTGATTGTATTGGCGGAACTGTGAAACGTTTAGTTGCTAAAGCCATCTTACAGCGAACACGTGGAAATCCAATACTAACAGTGGGTGAAATATACACCTTCTGCACTGAAAATATTAAAGGCATAACTTTTACTATAATAGAAGTTCTGTCATAACAAATATTGAGAGTGATCTATCATCCAGATTAATTGATGCTAAAGCCATACCCAGTACAACGAAGATAAATTGCTTTGTTTCACTTGATAAATACAAGATTTCCACATCTTTGGTTTCTGGAACAGCGTTAAATGAAGATTTTGTTATATATCAAAAACTTTTGTTGAACCGACAAAGAAACCACAACCCAAAGTCATTGATTATTTTGCATGCGTATGTGATGGAAAATGGTGGCTTGGAGTTGTAAAAGAGACAACTGAGGATCAAGATGATTGTTATATACAGTATTTCACCCATATGGACCTGGTACATCCTTCAAGTTAACACAGAATAAATTAGGAATTGGGAAAGTTGAATCAGAGGAAGTGAACCCCCATTTGCGTGGAGGGAGAGTGGAAAACCATTTAGGAACACCCCCCCAGTTCACCCGACCAAGATTCGAACCTCGATCTCCCCGTCCTCAGCAGTCGAGAGTTAACACAGAATGACTTTGCATGTATTTGTAGGAATTACATTTTAAGGATACTCTGACCTATGGAACTAACACCACCAACCAAACGAGTCTACAACATTAAAGAAGAGACAAGCAATAAAATATCATAAGCCTATTTACATTGAATGTCATGAGCATGTACATATTCATTATGGATATGAGTAGTTGCAATTTAATTGTACACTAATACAGCTGTACAAATCACTTGAATGAACTAATAATTCTAGTTAGACCTGCACATCAAGCTTTTAAATTACATTTTATTTTAAATAAATGTTTTCAAAAATGAAACTATATTATCAAGTAGTTAGTTTAAACATATTAGGCTTTAATGCATCTTTGTTTATTGCAATACAAAATTAAAGCCTCAGCCATGTTACAGTTAATATTTATTCTAAATCAATTAGTGCTACAGAGTATCCAAAATGAAAAAAAGTGGCAAATTGATTTATTTTTCCCTTAAAAACTAGGATAAACCCCATAATGAAATAATAACACTAGCAGAGGGTATTTATAGAATTTTTTTTACAGATCCTTAACTTTACTTACTTTTTAGATATGACAACTAGAAATGCCCAATAATTTTTAAAAAAAGGATTTTTTTATTAAAAGAATAAATTCAGATCCATCTCTGTGGGAGGAAGTGGCAAAAAAATAGACTGGTGATGGATATTAAATTAAATGTTTTATGGGTACTTGATTACATTTTGATAAAAACACCTTTTTTCACCTATTTTTATCAGTACAGTCATGGTGGCTACAGACCAGGAAATGTCAGGGAATTTTACTAAAAATAAGGAAAAGTCAGGGTATTAAAAATATGTCTAAAATATCCCATTAATTTCACAAAAAAACACTAAAACAAAAGTTTTTAATACCTAAATAAAATATTTTAATTTTTAAAATAACCAATAAAATTATTTTTGTTTAGTAGATACAAACTTTGTTTTAATATGTGATCAATAATAAATAAAACAAGTCATCATCCACCATTAAAACTGGAAAAAAGTAGTCGGTAAAAATTGAAAAATGCTACCTGGAAAAGTCGGGGAATTTTGTAAAATATGTTTTGTAGCTACTTTGACAGTGCAGGAACTATATTTATAGTGAAGTAGTTTACCAATACATTAAAATGAAGTATGGACAATGAATGGTAAATAGAACATTTATTGGTTCAAGTTGATATCTTTTTATAGAAGCAGAGGTATTAAGAATAACACAAACCCTTGCAACTGCAGCTTTCAGAGCATCCCCCCCCCTCCCTATACCCCAAAGTAAATTAATGGTGATTAATAAAAATATTCTAAATTTGGTTTTGGTTCTTCATTATGTGTAGGAATCATATATATTTATTTCAAAATAATCTAAATTTGGTTCTAGTTCCTAAATATCTTTAGGAATCATATATATTTGTTTAATTATTTTTTTTGGAAATGGTGCTGCAACCACCCCCTGGTGAAGTCTGCTGGAATGACGCAAAGTGTAATCTATACCTCTAGGGGTATGTATGAAAATAGGCATTTGTAAAATATGTTGGCTGCTGTTTATGCTCCCATGGAGGGTGAAGACAATGTGTGAGTGGAGTTTTGGAGTGAGCTCAATGAAGTCGTGAATGCATGTGAACTGGGTGAAAGAATTATCGTGTTAGGAGCTATGAATGGATGGGTGGGTACCCAAAGAGAGAATTCAGAGTGTTAGGAAGTTATGGTGATGACAGGATAGACGAGAATAGTTATGAGTTGGTGGATGTGTGTTTAGGAAAAGGTTTGTGTTGGACACATGGATTCAATGATATTTACTTGTACACATGGAAAAGAAGCAATTCGAGAGTGATGATTGATTTTGTGGTGTGTGATGAGAGAATTAGAAGTTTAGTAAATAATATATTAGGTCTGTACGTGGAGCTGAATTAGCTAGGCATTCTGTGAGGAAGCAGCGCAAGAGTAGTAAGTAAGAGTGAAAGTGGGAAAGTTGCATAATAAAAGTGTGAGAATGCACTATGAAAGAGTGCTGGGTAATAAATTAACCTTAGAAGGCATGTCAAAATAAATTCTAATGGTACGGAAAGGGCTTGGAACTGAATAAAAGAATCTGTAGTTGAATGTGGGAAAAATGTGTGTGGATCTGTGGTGGTGGGAAACCCAGAGATGCGTGGTGGAATGAATAGATGATAATAATCTGTGAGGAAAAAGAACATGCACAGAGAGAAAAAGATTAATGCAAAGAAAGTAGTAAAGGAGAATAAAGTGCAAATGAGATTAAAAGGAAATAGAATGATTTTGAAGGAAATAAGCTGCTCTTCTTGAAGTGGATAAAGACAACAAACAAGGAGCGCAAGGAAAGACCTATGGCATTCAGATTGAACATGATGAGATGATCTGGGAGGAAAACAATATAAGAAAAGGATGGAAGAAGTATTTTGAGTAATTGTTTTGTGAAAATCTGAATGAAGCAGAAAATAAGGAAAATGCTATGAGTATAAGAATTAACAGGGTTGAGGTGTTAAAGGCTATGAAAGTGATAAAGAAAGGTAAAGCTGTGAGCATAGATGGGATCACAAGTGAAATGTTTAAGTGGTGGGGGAGACACAACATACTGCCACTTGCTAAATTGTGCAAGTTATTCAATGTGTGTGCTGGGATTTCAAATGTTCCTAATGGCTGTAAGAATGCTGTCACTATGCCTTTGTACAAAGGCAAAAGCACTAAGACGGAATGTAAAAATCATAATACAATTACTTTTTTCAGTATTGGTGCTAAGTTTTTGGGAGAGTTTAAGAGGTTGCGTGAAAAAAATTGTGGACAAGATTTGGGGTGTGCAAAATGGTTTCACACCAGGTAAAGGTTGTATGGACCAGATATTTGCATTGCAACAATCGATTTAGAAGTGTATGGCAGTAAGGAAGAAAGCTTACTGGACTTGTTGATTTGGAGAAAGCGCATGATTGAGTGAATAGGAGGAGTATGTTATGAAATGTTCTGAGAGATTATGGTGTGAATGCATTTATGTAGGTGTATGATGTAATTAAAGCATGCGTTGGGGTGGATGGAGCTTTGAACCAACAGTTTGGGATCGAATGGGGTGTTTACAAATGAAAATTTTGATTTTAAGAGCTGTTATATACAGATGATGCCTAGAATTGAAATGACTTGCAGAATGAATTACATAATTTAAATGTGGCAACAGGTAGACTCGATCTTTGTATAAATGTTTCCAAAACTGAGGTACTAGATTTTATAAGGACTGATCAGGAAATGATTGTCAACTTAAAAAAGAATGGAAAACTCTCAGAGCAAATGAATAATTTTGTGTATCTGGGTAGTACGAAACAAAAATGTAATGCAAAAGAATTAGAACAAGACTTCAAATCTGACAGGTTTTCATGAACGAGCATACTCCCCAGCTGTGAGATCTGACAGGTTCCCCGGGAACAAACCAGGCTCCCCAGCTAAGATACCCGACAGGTTCCCTGAGAACGAACCAGGCTCCCCAGCTAAGATACCTGACAGGTTCCCTGAGAACGAACCAGGCTCCCCAGCTAAAGATACCTGACAGGTCCCTGAGAACGAACCAGACTCCCCAGCTAAGATACCTGACAGGTTCCATGAGAACGAACCAGGCTCCCCAGCTAAGATACCTGACAGGTTCCATGAGAACGAACCAAGCTCTCCAGCTAAGATACCTGACAGGTTCCATGAGAACGAACCAGGCTCCCGAGCTGTGAGATCCGACAGGTTCCCCGGGAACGAACCAGGATCCCCAGCTAATAGACCTGACTGGTTCCCTGAGAATGAACCAGGATCTCCAGCTAAGAGACCTGATAGGTTCCCCTAGAACGAACTAGTATTCCTAGCTAATATACCTGACTGGTTCAATGACAATGAACCAAGCTCCCCAGCTAAGAGACCTGACAGGTTTCCCGAGAACGAACCAGGCTCCCCAGCTAAAAGACCTGACACGTTCCCTGAGATCGAACCAGGCTCACCAGCTAAGAGATTTGACATGTTCTATCCAGTTGCTTCATAATGTGTGCACAGTTAGTACCGTATTCTAGAATGAAAGAACTTAAAGGCCCACAACGTCGCGACGCTATTTGTTACTAAGACGGGGACCGATTTAGCGCTCGCTGTGGATCTTGCCTGCCTCGCCGTTCTGCTAAGGCCGGGCTGTGTGTTCTGGAGTGAAAGGGGGGAGCAGAGACGTGGCGTCACGACTTCTAGAGAGTGGGGTGGGGGGCGCCGCGTGTGGAGCGGGTATTGACCCTTGCTAGCTGCCGCGATCAACACGCGGCTCGTTGAGGCCAACTCTTAGTGTTTACCTAAAAATAAATGTGATGCAATTATATGTTTCGCAACTCTTTTTTTCCCCCTCCTGTGCTGAGGTACAAAACCACTGTCATGAATGAGCGTCCTAAAATACTAGTAGTTCTTAGGTTAGGATCTCAGTACATTTGGTATTTATTTGTTTTAATTGTTATGTTTATGTTTAATGTGTGACATACAATTATTGTCAGACTTTATGTAAACATTGTTTACTCACATTAAAAGGTACAAAAAAAACCAAAAGGTCTCGGCCAATGAACACACATTTGTAAACAATTTTGAAAGTGACTTTGACACATTAAAAAGGTTTAAATTTAAGCTGGATTTTTTTTACTTAAACATAGATATTTAGTTTTAATGAAAAGGGGCCCAATGTGTTTTCGATGTTCAAGTTTTCAATGCAGCCCTTATGATCAAACAATTATGACATAATTTCTTTAAAGTATATCAAAAACAGGGTAAAGTTGTGTCAAGAAAATTGTGACAACAATAAAGTAAAGTTTTGATCAAACTATAATCTTCTTTGGACTCCAAAGTGTTTGATGCCTAGTGAATGTTTGAGGTTTATTCACACAGACACATAGGGTGATAACAAAAGTTGTGTTATAAATTAGAAATGTGGGGATAGTTATTTCTATTTTTTTATATGTGTGACATACACAATGATCTAAAGCAAATGTTGGAAATGAGCCTTCACCCTCACTGTAAGAACTGGATTGACACTAATTATTCCCCAATCTTAAGTAGCAACATTATGCAGAGAACAATTTCCCCATTAGTGCATGATATAAAGCAAATGCCTTTTAATATACTGTTGTGATTTATACATTAAATTAGGCTATCTCATTTGAAACTAAAAGTTACATTTCATATGGTTCCATAATCTTATTTAATGTTCCCTTTTCTGAAACATTAAGGTGTTATTTATGATTTAATAATGTCTCTTATTTTATATATCTATTGTTTCAAAGTAAAACCCAACACTTAGAAAAAAGTCTTAACCTGTCAAAATAATTATGGATGCAAGAAATTAGTTTTTTATATTTAATCCAATAAAGACTATCACAAAGATTATTATTAGTTTTGTCACTATTAAGTTAGGGTGAAACATTTCTACGCCACTTTCTTACTAAGGCGGTCTTTTTAAGCTCATTTTAAATTTTAGCAATATATTATGTTAATCAATAAAGTTAATTCCTGGAGCTGAGTATATACAGAATTGCCATCTACCGCGAGAAGAAGTGGGAAAACATGGAATTTGATAACTAAAAACAAAACAAAAAACCTAAGATTTGTGAACTCTGGACATGGAACCACAAGCTTTTGATATCAGGCATGAAAGAAAAAGTGGAATGAAGAAATAAATGCACTTGTGGAATACATTTCATTTAAACCTTTCTGCCTAACCAACCTTCTTTTATCCTTTTTGAAACTGTTTGGGTTGCATTACAACTGCATACATTTCCCATCAGGATCAAATAATTATATTTTAAACATTAATGACATTACTTTACAGTAGACAATTTTATTCCTCTCTAAAATATCTGGAAAATACAAGGAATTTTTTACTAAGAAAAGAATGGCAACCTTGTGTCGGAGTACTCTTATTTGAACTAAAGTGGGTCACTGACCTTTTCTCATATATTCGCATGCATGATTAAACCACTGCAGATATTACAATTTCTGTATCTGATTACCATACCAAGAATATTAATTATAAAAGTATTTAGGCGTGAGGCTGTTCAAACACTCATCTGCCTCTCTCGGTAAAAATTGATTCAAAAAGTAAAAATAACATTCCTACTCTACAATATAAAACTTACGCATGTTTGAAAAAACACTACTTTGACAATTTATATATACTCATCTAATACTAAGTCACAATGTAAAGCTTGATACATGTTTTTCGAAAATAGAGGACAAATTGGTTTGTGGGGTGAACTCAAGATGGCATATTTGTCTTCCACCCCAATCTTTCCAAATGAGCAAATAATTTTACTAAAAATATAAATCAAATGAAATTAACCTAAAATATTGAGCCCATAAGACGTTTCAAATGTATAGGCTACATTATATAATATAACAAAGTGCATGACATATTACAAAGGTATAGGAGGTCCTTTCCATAACACACTTTAAAAGTGCCTTTAAAACTACCAGATCGAAAATAAAATACAGAAATAACAGTTTTGATACACATTTTATGCAAGCATTCATTATTTAAATCACTGTCCTTACCATATTAAAAAAAAAATCAATATAGCTTCAAGAGGCATTTAATTCATAATTGATGCAGAGCTATATTAACTGGAAAAAGCTGATTATCTAGATCAAGGCTTCTCAGACTGTAAGGCATGAGGAGACTATAGATGAGATGCAGCAAGATTATATCTTTGAAACAATTGTTCACCACCTCCAAATTGAGTGAAGTTCAGGTGTGTTTAAAAAAATGATTTGTTAGACAATTGAAGTGATAAAACTACTATATTGTTTGCATCTACATACCTACCATCCAATAAAATCATGGAAAACTGGAACTAGCTGGAAATTTAAAGTGATTTGTAAAAAAAAGGAATAAGTCAGGAATTTGGTAAATTAAAAAAAAGGAAAATGTTGTTTTACTCAAAATATGAAATATAACTATCATTAAATCAGTAAATTACAATGTGATTCAAACATTTCTATTAATAAACTGTTCATACAAATAAAAAAACTGTTTATTTAAAATTGAAAACTTATTATAATTCATAAAAAAATTAACCAAAACAATTGGGGGGGGAAGGGGGGATACACTTTTGAGTCGGTAATTTCATTGATCAAGTTGAGTAGACACCATGTGCATATGAGCATGGCTTCTTACCAACTATACTAAATTATTATTATTATTATTATTATTATTATTAGCACCGCGTCTTACTACCCGTTCGGGTTATACACACTTACGCTAATGTGTAATGGTAGGGTGATTGTGGGATGAAATGGAGGACCTACAGTTTAACGTGGAATCCGAACCACGGTGGAGGCCTGGTATTCCTCACATTCACAAGTTGTGATTAATACACGTCCTGTCAGAGGGGAAGGAAGGGTTTGGTAATCAGATAAATCTGTGCCGGGACCGAGGATTGAACCCCGGCCGCCAGCACAGAAGTCTGACCCTTTACCCCTAGACCTCCAGGTCACCAACTATACTAAACAAAACTATAGACATCAACTTGTAGTTCAAACGTCCTTTATTGTATTTCATTAAAATAGAACTTGATCTTAACCATATATGTGATGGGAAAACAAATCCATCGGTATTTATTTTTAAATACATTCTATGAATTTTAACATATTTCATAAATAGTATTTATGTCACTAAATGTAAAATTAATATTGTAAAATTATTTTATGGTTGTCATAAAACTTTATATTAATATTTAGCGCCTTTAAGATGTGGATCAAAAAATAAAGTGGAAAAATAATTAGATGCTTTTTGTGCAGATTTATTATGTTAGTGAGACTTAACAACTAAACTTAATATCGAAGTGAGGTGTGAGTACTGAAAGTTTTGAGTCTCTAATCTAAATTATTGTCAGATGTTTTCATATTATAGTGTTTTCATGATACATATTCAATACATATGTTAACAATTTAACAAGTTTATTTCATATCTCCTCAAAACATTCACGGCAGCTATCTTCTTGTGTCTAGCTACAAAGGTCATACACACCAGTTGAGTCAGTTGATTTCAAAATTTGATTAAGTCAGTCCCAAGTAGACAACAAACTTGAAACTGGCTAGAGGATGTCAGTAATATATTATGATTGGCTTAGAGCATGGTTTGGTAACCTTACTATCTATCCACTTAATACAACACATGGTTCAATGAAATAAATCATATGTTTACCTCTTGCTTTGTTCAATAACAATACTAGGTGTCAAGGGTAGTGAGTTTGTCTTAAGTGTAATTTGATTTTCTGTACATATTTTACATTTGTTGCATTTTCTACTCACACTCAACTAGTGGGGTATTATTTTAAAATAATACTAAGATAACGAACTTTGCAATGATGTCATATAATAGAACACTAACCGATCTAAGGTGACTCTTCAATGTGTATCAATTTCAAGGTCTATTCAAGACATGTATGGCTACAGAAAGGTCTGGAGAGACACTGACAAAATACTTTATTTGTCAGAGGTGTCTGTCAGTCAGGCAGGTCAAAGTGTTTCAATATCATTACATTTTGTAGATTGGAACAAGAGTAACTTAAATAAAACTAACATTAATATTTAGATATAAATGATTAATCAAAAGAGGTGTACAAAATGATAGCATCACATCCTTTCAGTTGAAGAATCTAATTACACACCTCTCCCTCCACACAAATTCGGGTGCAATTCCTCTATATTTAACCTTCCTAATTTCTAACCAATTAGCAAAACTAGTACTTAAGCATATAAGCCAAATGGGTAGTAAGACGCGGTGTTAAGTATTATTACTATTATCATCACACTATGTGATGTTTTCTACAGTTCTCACTTTTAAATTGCTCACATTTTCTTAAAGGTCACACAATTTATTAATAAAGTACATTCACTACCCGAATTTACTTGGATGGCAGCTCAAAAGATCACTAGAAATAGTCCCTAATGTAACCCTACGCCAACAACTGCCACCTGTCACTTTGAATAACTGTAATTGTATTGTATTTTATGAATGTTATGGTTAACTACAGTAATTTAGGCCAATATTGTTTATATTTATTTGAGGTTAGGCACAAAGATTAATTATCGTTTTATTCCACTTACAAAAATTATATGACAGCACTTTCACATAAGGTGTAACAAATATTGCTTCAAAATGGCGACCAATGAATTTAAACCATATGATTGATCATGAGACAAACGAGTTATTTACATTGGTGTCCCTACGCAGTTGATTAAAAAATATTTTATTCAATTAAACATTTCAAAATATGATTAAATAATCATAAAATAATTTACAATATATTTTTAAAAAATTACAAATATTTTCTCTTTTACAAGTAAATATGATGACTATTAAAAAGTATTAATGTTTGCACCATATTACACATCATTAATAACATTTCAAAACAAAGAATAGGTACTTTTAATTATGTTTAAAATATTGTTTTGGACTAGATAAAAAATTTTTTTTACTAAAAGTAATGAAATAGTAAAAGAAAACTTGATTTTATGTTATTTTTAATATAAAATATAACATGTAATTAAAAATCTTATTATTTATATTTTCTTTTTGTTTTTCAGAAATGACACCAAAGATGATGTTTTTGTCCATCAAGTAAGTTTATCCTTTGTATTTATCTCCAAGAAATAAACCCAATATAAATTAAACCTATTTATTTAAAATAAAAATCTAAGTTATGTGTGGTTGCTTTTTGTTTCAAGTTTGAAAAACTAGTTTATTATGGCTCGAATAAGTTTTACTAAAAATTCTGTGATGAGTTCTATCCAGGAGTTAAAGATTTCTTGCAACATAGTCCAATGGTGATAAAAGGGCCTGGAGTTTGATAACCTAAAAATGGTCAAAAAATGACCATTATAATTACATAAAAAATGCTAACGTGATGAGTGACTTTAAATTTACAAGAAAATACCTAAAAGCTTAAATTGAATTGGAAATAATGCAAATTGGAGATCAAACAGGCCCTCACAGTTTTAAACTCAAATTGATCAAAACGCAATAAAATATCTTTAGCGAATAAACGGTCGGTTTATTAGTCGACATAAATGACTTGATTAAAAAATTCCTTAAAAATTATTTATAGCATGAAAATATGATCTAAAAATCCAATAAGGATGACAAAGAAATAATCTCTAAAATACATTTCCACAGCTAGAGGATTGTGAACATGGTCATTGGCTGTGATGTATAAAAAAATGACGTCATACAAATCTGGGCCACTAGAACCATTTATTTAGAACTATTTGGTTATTTTATTAATCAGATTAAATGAGCAAATTAAATAACACATTGGAAAGATTACTTGTAAATTTATATTTTTTTAGTTAGCAAAGTTTAGTCACTAATTTAGTATTTATTCAAGCTATTTGGAATGCCTGACCCACTAAATTTTATAATATACTAGAGTAAAATTGCAATGTTATTTCTTCCTTTTATACATTGCTGATTTCACTCAATTTATTTGTATAAAACTAATTTCTACTTCTCACAATTTTGTTGTGCTAAAACCCGCCTCGGCGTAGCTGGCTAACACGCTTGTCGTGTTGAGCTCGACTACTGAAGACGGGGAGATTGAGGTTCAAATCTCGGTTGGGTGAACTATGTTTTTTTTTTTCTTAAATGGTTTTCCACTCTCCCTCCACGCAAATGCGGGTTCACTTCCTCTAATTCAACCTTCCCAATTCCTAATCCATTAGCGTAATTAGTACTTAAAGCGTATAACCCGAACGGGTAATAAGACTCGGTGCTAAATAATAATAATAATAATGTCCTAAATACACTTCAAAACCATATCGATCACATACCACAATCTCATAAAATAAGTTGGTTACAAGGCGATTAACTTGCTAATATTTTATATATAAAATCCTTTTGCTAAATTTAATCATGAAACACTCTTTGGATCTAGTATTCATATTAATTTATCAAAATCTCTTATACTAAGAAGGGTAGTAGCATTTAACTTTAATGTATTTTTATCAAGCATTCTATCAAAACGATCTATATTGACTTTTAACAGTGTGTGTTAAAATGTGAAACCATGTGTCTGTGTTTTTAGTCAGCCATAATAAAGAACAACCCCAAGAAAGCCGTGCGAAGTGTCGGTGATGGGGAAGTTGTAGAGTTTGACGTGGTAGTGGGGGAGAAAGGCAATGAAGCTTCTAATGTGACCGGTCCCAATGGGGAGCCAGTGAAGGGCTCGCCTTACGCTGCAGACAAGCGGCGTGGCTATCGCCAATGGTATTACCCTCGCCGAGGCGGTGTACCCATGAGAGGAGGACGCAGACCTAGAGATGATGGAGAAGGTGTGGTTTGATGGCTTATTTGTTTGGCTATGTTGTCCACTTGTAGGCTACAAGATTTGCTATGTTTGTATTAAGTTCAGGCTCCACTCCACCCTATTCCCCCATAGCTCATCACTCTCTAAAAACTTAGCGTAACTAATTTTATGCCACAGAACTGTAAATTAAATATCAATTTTGGCTAGACACAGTATTTAACAAACTAAGATATTGAGATTTCATTGGGTAGTAAAATATAATTATCTTGATTTAATACAATGATTATCTTTTACTATCCAATATATTCTTGATCTCTTAGCTTAAAGTTTTATTCGCCATCTTAAATTAACACTCCTTACTTGAATCTTTTGAATGTTTTCTAAAATGATAAAACAGCAAAAATTCAGAATCAGTCAATTATTACTATAATTTTTACTTTCTTGCAATATTACAGGTAGAGAAAGTATTGTGATTGTAAAAAAAATCGATCTCTAGATTTTGATGAATCTCAACGTTTCATGACCCCTCACATCCGAAAAAGTTGTTTTTATATTTCTGTCTGTCTATCTCTCCTACTAGAGCCTAAACTATTTTACAGATCAGGCTACAACTTGGTATCTAGGGTTGTCCCGAAGGGTTTTTGGAATTGGCTATCTAACCCTATAATTAAGGGTAAAAAGAGAAAATGTCACTTTTCCACCATCTAACAATTTCAATTAAAATTCGTATCCAGGCTTTGATTAAGATTATAAACAAATTGGCTATTTTCATTTTCCCATGAAAATCACTTTTAGGGTACTTTACAGACGCGTAAATTTCCGTATCTCCGCAACTATTTGAGATTCTAAATAACTTATTGCAAAATTGTAGTAGTATTAAAAATAAAAAACTTTTATATGAAATATATTTTTATAAAACCAACAATTTCTGAGATATTGGCAAATATATTAATACAATTTTGTGAGCTTTAGTTGTAAAAAGATATTAAAGTTTTAACGTAATAATTCTCCAATGCCATAGAGTAATTAAATATAGCCTAACTAAGTCTCTCAAAAAGTATAGTGCAATTTATTCTTGGGTTTGCTAGTGTATATTATTTCGTTTCACATATATTACGAGTTTTGAGTAAATATCGCTGTTTTTAAACAATAGAGCGAGTAGGTCCGTGTGGAGTTAAACACAGTGATGCTTTATTTGTAAGTAAAAATAATTATGCTCTAATACCTGGTAAAATGGATTTTTTCTTAGTTAAAATTAAAAATGAATTATTTTATTTCTATTTACATTTTTTAGGTTTTTTGCTATGCTATGAAGTTGAATAAGAATCTTTTAATATGAGTCTGAAAGCTCGGAAAAATAATGAAATGGAAAGTGTTCAAGAATAAAAAGATCGAGTTTGAACATAGGAATCGGAATCAATAAAAATAGGAATCTTGACATCGCTAGTATATATTAATATATTATATACACTTTGTTTACCCTGCAAGGTAGCAGTCCTACCTTTTTGGACACTAGGTCCTGTAGTAAATCAGAAAAGGGAAAGTATATAATTATATAGACAAATGTTTTCCTGAAGTAAATTAAAATGTTCAAAGATGAAAGCTTGTGGTTATTTTTCTATACCCGCTTCTTTAACAATTGGTTTCATTTAGTTGAAACCATTAGTAACTTAGATGAACTATAACTCTTTTGTGCAAAAGCTTTTGATTTTATCAGATCATAAACAGGGTCTACTGGGTCACGAAAGTTACTAATCGCAAAACAAGTTAGGAAAGTTGGGAATTTTCAACATTTTGCTCACAGTCACGAAAATATTTTCGTTTGAATTTCCCGCTAATCCTAACATTATGAACATGTCAAATATTTAGCCACTCACTACCCATGATGCCATGCGCTAGCCGCAAGCTGCCTGATTGTTTATACCATGCTATCAAAGACAAGGTTAATATTCACCATCTAGTTCAAGTTTAATGTTGCTTATGAGTAAATTATGCCTAAAGATGCGTTATATAATGTTGAACCGTTTATCGAAGGAGTGTTGTTGTCAATAAAGGTCACCAAAGAGTCAATAATTTTGGTTTTTCTAAGTCGGTAGACATCCTGATTAAGTATGAGTTGGTAAGATGTGGACGACAAAGCCTCCACTCAAGCCAACTACATTCATGTTCCTACTGAACAGCAATGCATAACACTCTTGATTATGGCCACACGGCACACCTTATTTGTCGTGGCACACTGAAAGAACACTGTTCTAGGGCACTAGATTTTAAGTCACCCCAGTCCAGGTAATAAAGTCTAATATGTTAGTAACGTGTGTGTTGAGTGTATGAAATAAACACTGTTTGTTAATGAAGTGATATGTTTGTGGTTGTTAGGCTATGAAAGTGGCGAGGGTAAGGCTGATGATGGCCAAGAGGGCGAAGGTAGAGATGGTCAACCTCGCAGATATAGGCCTAGGCGCCGATTCGAGCAGCCCAATTTTTACAACAATCGCCCACGAAGACCACCACCCAACCGTGACGGACAATCACAAGACGGGGTGAGATTTGTGACTTAACAGATAGTATTAGCCATCTCCTCCACCTTTCAAGTGAGGATGCTAAGGAAAAAGATTGAGAGTGAAAGCTGAATCACATCCATAAATTCGCATATGGTTTTATTAAATCCTTAGTGTAATATAAATTTAAATACAAATTAATTTTTAACCTTGAGATGGCTAGTTTCACCAAAGGAAGGCTTGTAAGTCTCATTTTGTGTCAAATCACCTAATGCCATGCGCCTCTATGCCTCAGATTTTCTTCATCTTTTTCCTCTCTATAGGTATATTTAAATTAGAGCCAACTTTTTTTTCCCCATAATTTTCACTGTACATTGATTGCACCATTTTGAAGAAATAAAAAAAATGTTTGTGGTAAAAGAGTTGATATTCATAACTTCATTATTTATAAACCAATTTGGTTCATTTTTGTCAAATCAAAGCTTTTTTTAGTACTTTAAAACCCTTTAGACTAATATAATTTTGTATCCATTTGTTTTTAATTTGATCTTTTAAGATTTATTTTGCATATGTCAGGTTAGTTTCAAAGGCCCCCGCAAGTATCAAACTTTTCATATTTAAAATATAATACAAATTAGTATAAACTTTCTTTAAAAAAATTGAAGGAGATTTTGTGAGGTTAATGAATTTAAAATATTTAAGATTTGTTAGGGTACATTTTGGTGTGCATGGGATAATATAGAAAAATAGACAACTTGAATCATTTAAAAAGTTGAATTATTATTTTCAATCAGATTTAAAGTATTAGCTTTCACAGGGGAGAGCTTACGTCTTGGAAGGGATTTATTAAAATAACTAGACAGAAATTTAAAATAAAGTACTAAATGACCATACTAATTTTTTGAGCATATTTAATCAATTACTTTTGTTTTTGAATTCCTATTCCATTTTATTTTTATGTTTTCTTTAAACTATTAGTAATGAATTAACATTTTATTATAAATATTTCATACATTTTTTGTTATGTTTATCAAACTATTAAATTTCCAAAGTTTTATATATATTTGTTTTTAAAAGTTTTAACTTGAAAATTTGTAAACACCAGTTAATAGTGATTTTAATTCTTAAAAACCTAAAAAGATATTTTTTTATTAGGGGTCTGTGAGCTTGGTTTTTTTCATTCGAGTCTAGTATTACTAAAAGCTCCCGAGTTCTAGTATAGCCCTATTCATGATTTTAAAATGTTAAAAAGTATATTAAAACACATGTTATTAAAATATGAATGGCACTCATTTTTATAAATAGTAAATACTTTTGGAAAAAAGGTTAAATAATGGAAATATCTGTTTTTAAATTAGAAATAACACTTATAAAACACAATTTTAAAAACAAGAACAATACTTAAATAAAAATCCAATAAAAACAAATCATTAAAATGGTTTCAACACTCATGTCTTTAAGGACGTTGAATGCCAGGCTCCCACCGTGGTTCGGATCCCACGTTAAACTGTAGGTGCTAGATTTCATCTCACAATCACCATACCACTACACACACATTAGCATAAGTGCTTACAACGAGAACGGGTAGAATAATAATAGTAATTTACAAACATTAAAATGACACTAAATATTTATTATGAAACAAAGTTAATAAAATGATTAATTGCATGATGGCTTGGACATGTTTAACTAGACAGTGTAGAAACACTACAATGATGTAAAGTGATAGTGAAGGAAGCCAACCTGAAAGGATAGCTAGGTTGGACACATTTCCTTCGTGTCTTATAAGCTTTTCCACTTTCCACTTTAAAAATTTCACAGTTGCACATTAGTTTGAATTTTTGGGAATATTACTTTTTCATCAATGTCTTTACATATGAAAAATAAATATTTCCGAAAATTTAAAACCATGTGCAACTGTGTAAGTTTTAAAGAAGTGGAAAGTGTAAGTGTAAGAAGAAATAGAGAAGTGTGTTTGTTTATATCTTGGCCTAACCTAACTATGCTTTCAGGTTGGCTTCCTTCACTATCACTTTACATTATTGTAGTATGTTTATTATACAGGCTCTCGTTGGACATCATTTTATTGAGACATTTACTTCAATTTAATTTTTAACACTTATAAAAGTTGATACTCATACTTTAAAATTAAAAATAATATTTCTAGTAAACATTATGAAATAGTAAGTACTTTTTTAATATAAATCTTGTAAGTTTGGTAAAATATGTATTGCAATAAATAAGATCAACATTGATTTTAAAATGGATAACCAACATAATTCTATAACTAAAAAGTAACTAAACTAGAGCTAGTTTTGTAGCTAAACGTATTAATTAATAAGCGTTTAAAATATCTTAAGTTTGAAAACATTTATTCTAATATATTTTTGTTATTACATTTTTAATTTAACATAACACATTTTAGAAAGGGACAATGTAAAAATAGTAAAAAGAATCATTCATTTATTTAGTAATCTTCCTAGCTATTTTTATTTTCATTACTTTGTCATGGCAATACAAGTGAACAACTTCAATCAAGTATAATTCAAATTGGACGACATTAGTGAATAAATTTACTGCTCGAAAGTGGTTTTAAAGCTCTATAATGTTATTAATGTGAAAATTGAAATTATTTTTTAACACTTTAAATAACCGAATGATTTATAAGGGAAAATGCTGATATCTCAATTTAATAAACTATGCTTATTATTGTGTTTTAAAAATGTACTATTAAGTACATCAAGTAGAAATTTGAAAATGACGAGCCTACAAAACTCTTGATCTCGAGATTGAAATGAGTACTTGTAGAGCCCTATTTTTATTCATAATTTTTCTAATTGACATCCAACATGATGGCTATTGATTTTTTGTTGTTATTTTCTCAATGAGGTTTTAATTTAATCGATAATATCTTTCACATGACTTTGTTCAAAATTTTGCTGATGAAATTCAAAATATATACATACCATCGTTTTATTAAGTATTCTAATATGAAATCTTTACAATTTCAAATGATAATATTCATAACCAATAAATCACCATTCACACAACCCTATATTTTAACTAAATTTATGTTCTTTAATCAACAGTTACACCTTTTTTAATATGCAAATCTCTGTTTTATGGTTTCCAGGGTGAGCCTAAGGAAGGTGAATTTGAGAGCATTGAAGGTCGTGGGGGTGGTAGAGGTCGTGGAGGGGTCCCACGTCGCTTCTTCCGTCGAAACTTCCGGGGAGGCCGTGGAGTTCCTAGGCGACCACGTAGCCAGGATGGCCAGGTATTGATTTATTTCCTTAGTATAACACTTGACAAGGTATCGTTTGAATAATCTTGTCACACCTTGATAACCTTTAAGGGCTGTCATGCCTAAACTGAAGAGCTCCTAACCTAAAGAAGCTGTCTGACAGTGAAATCTTGGTCTTTAAATACATGTTTGTGTGTCTTTCAGTGTTGTATCTAAACAATTTCTACTGCAGTATCACAAATTGCAGTTGTTTTACTCTTCTGCTGAAGGAGACTGACTTACCCCGACAATTGCATAGTTATGCGTTTTGTTGTTTTTTAACTGTGAAGTTTAAGACCTACAGTTTCCTGGTAAGTGATTATTTCATACAGTCACGGTGAAACCATTTATGTAAGACCACTCACAGTACCCCAAACTGTGTTTCAAACCCCGACCTCCCAATCATTGTCAGTTTAGTCTCTTGCCAGATTGATGCCTTAGACCATGCAGTCATTGAATCAAGTGCCTGAACATGGTAATTAAAACTAAGTTGATGCTAGATTATAATAAACTATCAACGTTACTGATATAAACTGTGTATTTGTGATTTGCCATTTTTCTAAAAATAAATATGATAAAATCCCTTGGTTTTTCTTTCAGCTGTTATGTTCTAAGCAATCCAAGTGTAAAATAAAACCAAGCTATTGAAATCTGTTTAAGTCATACCAGTATCAATGATGATGATTTAGACAGTATCGTGAAGGGGTTATAGGGACATTGTGTAATCCATTGAGGATTTGTAATCGTAAAAATGTTATAGTAAACCCTTGCTCTAGATCTTGTTATAAAACACCTGGCAAAAACTGCAGAATACATGAGCCAGCAGCCCTTTTTCTCTAGCTTCATATCTGTTTGAGTGGCAGTCCAATATATTGTGCATTACATTGTTATTGTTGGCACCCGTGATGGTAGATTAGGCTACCGGATTCATGGGTAGTAGGTTACTATTTTTTTCTTTGGTTTATTTAAATTCACATCAAATTTAAATTACATAAGGTATTTTTTTAATTAAAACATAATTTATTTTACTGTTTTTTTTGTTATATTGGAAATAAAATAAATTTGAGCTGGATCGAATCTACAATGTTATGAATCTGAATCTTGTAAAGAGATGTCAAGTGTGCATAAGAGGAAATATAAATATAGAAGAATAGAAAATACAAAACGTAACAAAAGGGGAAAATGTTAGCATTTTTTATTATAATCCATTCGTATAACATTAACACATAAGTGTTTGTTAAATTACTGGTCTGGATTCTGGTTCTTAAGTTAATGCTATAATTATAATTGGTTCTGAACCACCAATAAGCAGTTTTTTCTCCCTCTGGATTTGAGTCTCGAATTTTAAATATCATCTGTAATTTATGTATCAACCTGATCGGCAAAATAGCTGACTTTCCCAGCCCAAGCTGTGGTCACAAGTGCGGTGTCCCCATTGTATAAGTATCTGAATACTTGAATCAGTGATCGTAAACTAAATGTAGTCTTATCTGGCCTGGTTTGCCAGTGATGAGGTAGTGGTTGTAATGATACCCTGGTGTAACTAGTGGTTTTTTCTAAATGAGTTCCCACTTCCATACACTTAAAAGGTAAATTCTATATAATGTGTATCTTCTTAATCTCTAAGTCTTTTAGCATGATTAAAATTGGTTTACCTCATACAATAAGACATTGTGGAAATAAAATCACCAGAAAGACCTAAACTTAAATATTTTCTGTTCACAATCAACAGCCACACTACCAGTAACTTTTTGATTCTCACTCTGAGTAATACTAGTGTTTTTTTCCCCCTAAATATGACAGCCTCCACCTCCAAAATTTAAAAAACTCAAAATGATATATTTTAGTGTATAATTTTTTAGTGGCCCTATTCTCAGGTAGAGACTTTGAAGTAAAAGTTTAGGTAACCCTATATTTATCTCGAATTAATATAATCTAATGTATTGAGATGGTTTGTCCTAGAATGTGAGTGAGAGCGAGAGTCGTGGGGACCCTAGCTCCCAGGGCCGCCCGCCCCGTCCTCGCTATCGTCGCCGCGTGCCTCGCAACAACACCCGAGGCCCTCCACGTATTAGCCAGAGTGAAGGCGAGGGAAAGTCTAAGGTATTTGATAGGGGTGTACCGATATGGATGAATCATTATTAGGTTAATGTCAGTGCAAGTGCATTGGAAATTAATCATAACTAGTGATTATTATGCCGATAAATCGGTTATTTAAATTTAAATCAAAATTTCTAGGTAGGAATTTAGTGATCAACATTGCAAAAAATATATATATACACACTGAATCAGGGTTGCTGCGGGTATGCAAAGAATACATAGCTAAATAAAGAAATATAAGTTCATACCATTGATAAAACTAACAATCTAGTTCCAACTTTCGCCAATCATGCAAAGATTAATCAAAAATTAAGATTATCAAAGTTTTAACTGTTGATTTTAAATAAAATCTTTTTGTATTAATTACATTAACTGTTATCATTCTCTTAAGCATATTTCCCAATAGTTATTAATAATCGATAATTGGGATTAATCGGTGTAAATAATCGTAGCATAAACAATTATTTTAAATAATCGATAATTGTTTTTACTGAATCGGTATACCTCCAGTATTTGATGTTCATGATTGTTTTAGAGTGGGTACATTTTCAATTAACGGACTTTACTTTCTCAAGGGGCCAAGGCTTGAGTTAGATTCTCATCCAGGTGCACTTGCAGTGGCTGTTCAAGACTAATGCTGGTTCATTTTATTGTATACCATTTTCACTACTATTGCATTAGGTCACGTCACAAACATGGTGTTGAACATTTCAGTAAAGTGTTGGTTGAATGTGACATAGAAGACAAACAATAACACTTGAAACCCACCTTTTTTTGGTGTTTATTTTATTTATTTGTGTCTCAACCTTCATTTTCATTGCTGTATTTTAACACATCCTCTTAATGAAAACTACCAAATTGACTCGATAATAAACTTCTTAACATAGGCCACACCCTTAAAATACTGTGATTGTATGACTGCAATGTCTTAACCATTGGCTGAGAAAAACTTTGTTATTTATGATAAGCAATAGGTAATATTCAAAAACCCCAGTTCACCCAACCGAGATTTGAAACCTGATCTCCCCGTCCTCTACTGTCTAGATCAACACGCAACTAGTGTGTTAGCTAACTACACTGCCGAGGCGAGTAATGATCTTTATTAAATTGTCTCATATTTCAAGAATGTCATATAATGTTATTTATTGACACATAGTAAAAGAGAAGGCATTGAACCCTGACGTGGGGGTGGGCGGGTTTTGTAGAATACCTAGGTGATGCGTTGACTCAGCTTTCATTGCTTCTATGTGGTAATGTATTCACATAACACCCTGACTAACTTAGCCTTTTCTTGAGGGTTTTTTTATGATTTATGTTTAAATTTTTCTAGTTTTTCCATACGTGTATTTATGTAACACATTTTGAGGTTATGGATTTAGTCTCTACCAGCTGCCTAGATATTTATAAAAATTAATTCAAATTTTTAATATTTCGAATTATTTCAGATTTCCCTTGAACCCTGAATTAAAAAAGTTATACTGTACACATATTCAAACTATAAAATAGTTATTTTTAAATATTCACACTCAGATTTAGCGATAGTTCATAGCAATAATTCTCTTTGGCTTAGCTTCGAATTTTATTGGAGTGTTTATATATATTGGACTTTTGGTTTGTAGAATATTTCTTAACCTGAATCGTGAAAGGCTTGGCACACCCCTACATACAGGTTATATATTGATAGGTTCTTACTGTTTCCACAAACAAGTCACCTCAGTTCATAGAATTAATAAATAATGTTTATATTTTCAGTCTGAGCCATCAGATGCTCCAGCACCCAGCCAAGTAAGTGTGAACATTATAAACACAACACCCTCGTAACTAGAGAGGGGCTAATTTTGGGGAAAATATATCAACATATAGGGAAATAGAGATATTTAAGAGATGTTAGCATTTTGGTTTAAATCTATTCATTTTAAGAGTGTGGATGGAATGATGGGTCATATGTAGACATGCAAAAGATGAGGTTAGTATTAGGGAAATAGTGGTGTTATTTTTCCCAAAAAGCGATATTATTTATGTAAATATGAGTCAAATTAGTATCCATTGAAAAATTAGAATAAAAATTTGAAAATTTTTGGTTCATATTATGTATATAACCATTTATTAACATATTGGGAGGAAAATAAAATGTAAATACAACACATTCACGCTTAGTAATATCAAACTTGTTATCTCAATATCTTTATCCTCGAGTCTTAAAAAAGTAATATCAAAATAATTTATTATCAATTTAATTTTGGATCAAACAATAACAAAACATGTCATCATAGATGACTAAACTACTATCAATAAGGAGAAGGGAATAAGAATTAGGAAGATATAATTTTGCCGAACATGACTGCGCTTAGCAAGGTCCATATAAAATATATTAATGTCCTTGCTTGGACCTAGCGTGAAATCTTTTAAAGGCTGAAAACAAAGAATCAATTCATCAAACTTTAAATATCGTAGTGTGTAAAAGTATAAATTGTGATTTTTAAAGTTAACCTCAGAAAGAAAGAAAAACACCTAAATATCCTGAAAACTTAATTTTTCTGTGATTTGTTTTATACCTATAAAATAAGAAAAAAACTGATACTATCTATGTGAACTGTAGCCTTGGCATAGTGCTATCTCCAGTTTTACTGCATATAAATTTATATTACATGAGGTGGTATTTGCCATACTACAAAGACATTGTGTTTATTCAGAGAAAAATATTAAATTCTGTTATTCGTGTGTAAACAATAGAGATCGTGTAAAAATTCCTGTTAATCACAAATGTGAATTTTGCCTGTTCCTAGTGATATATGACGTTCAGTTAAGTGTTAAATTACTGGTCTAGAGTCTGATTGTCGAGTTCATTCTACATTGATTGGCTCTGAACCACCAATGAGCAATGTTAGAGCTTTAAAACAAATTTTACTTGCAAAATTACTTTTAAAGGATTTGAGTCTCCAATTTGAAATTTTCTCAAATCCTATAATCTGGAATATCCTTGAAGGTTTATCATAAACATGTGAAATGTGAATTGTCTGTTGCAGGATTCAATTCAGGCTGTTCAAAATACCACTACTGAGAGTTCTGCTTAAACCATCTTGGAGCATACTCTATGCCACTTAGTAGATCCAGGGCAACTTTTTAAAACTTAACATCCTATTTGTGTTAGTGCATGAGGTTTACAAAGCAAGCTGACCTGCTGATTTATTTTAGAATGATGACACCTCCTTGTAAAACCTTGTCCTTTTAACCAGGGGACTTTTTTTTTTTCCACCTTAATCACCAGCAATGAAGGCTCAAAATGAAACCTTGTTAATGAAATTTTGTTTTGAATAAGGAAGAAATCTTGTGTGTAAACATCTTATTTGCGTTAATGTTTTGTGTTGCTTTAAGAATTTGTAGTACCCAATAACACTGTTTAATTTTGTTTGCCAGCTTATTTGTGTAGTTGATAAATTTGTTGACTATTTTCCAGTTATCTTTTAATTGAAATTGACGGTTTGATTTGTGAGTACTAGGTTTGTTTAGTTCAATTTCAAGAGATTGTAATTTTTTGTCGTTTTAAAGGTATGATGCCAAGAATTTTCCAATAAAGTTTGGATCGTTGTTTTAATTTGGCGTTTGTATAGTTAAGTCGATGGTGACACAGCGACAAGGTGCGGTTTAATTTTGAGTCTTGCGTACTATTAAATCATGTTGAGCGTATAGGAGGAGTGTCCATAGCACATAGCAAATAGAGGAAGAAGCTGAGTTGTTAAATGTTTTCAACCACATTTGAATGAAGTAAACATAATATTAAAGACCTTGTCAATATAAATAAAGTCCGAGACACCAACTAAAAGAAAAACTCCATATCTCCGGGTCAGACATGAAATAAAAGTTTCGCAGCTTACGGGGTTTTGTGGAGTTGTTGGAAATTTTTTAAAAAAAGTCTCAAAAGATCTTTTGTAATCAAGTAAATAACAGCTTCTTTCTCTTAAAGACATATGGCCCTTGTTATAAAATAGTATTTTGTCCAAAAGGGGTTATGGTAATATCTTGTCTGTGTTTCTTTTCAATCTAACTAGCCACTTGGGGTTTGTTTGCTATGTGCTAGATTGACTTCCTGTTTTTTGTAGGATCAGGTGATCAAATAACCAACCATGAATCCATGCTTGTCCAACAATGCATGTGTTTGATGAAATGAAAATAATATAAAAGAAGGTTTTTAACTGTTTGGAAGAAGGTAAAGAAAACATCAGTTTAAAAGAATTACTAGATAAATAAATTGTTTAATGGTCAGAGAAGTAAGTTATTTTTCAACACAATGTGATATAATTACCGGTAAACGAAGTCAATACCTACGGCAATAAAACATGATTGCTAGCTTCATGTCGATAATTTGTATCATAACTGGCCACTGAACAGAAACCTTTTGAAAGAAAAGGTTATAAAAACATCTGAAATTTAAAAAAAATCATTAAATTCACTTGGAGCAACATCCACAAAGTGTATTATTATTAATTTTTCCTCTAAGGAAACAGTTTTGTGTTTTTGAAACAAATGAACTGTAAAATTGGCATATTTTGCCACTAATGTACAAAAAAAAAACTTAATTTTTCACGAAACATGTGCATTTTGAATAAACAAGCCAAAAAAATTGACTTGATTGTGTTATTTTTTAAAAGATTTTCCCATCCACTCCTATATATGAAAGGTATTAGATAATCTGTTATCTGTCTGGCCCAACTTTCTTGGTTTCTATTTATATCTTTTTTCTACATCATTTCCATCCTTTCCTTGGCATTCTATTTTTTTTTCATTCTCATCGCGTGCCATACCATCTCAACCTTGCTTCCTCTACTATCTCATTGTCTCCTTGTACCTCCACTCTTTCCTGAATGACTTAATTCTTAATATTGTTTCTCTTTGTTACAACTAGCCTGCTCCTCGTAAACTTCATTCCCATGGCTTCCACTTTTCTTGTTTCTCCTATTCAATAACCATGTTTCTGTGTCATGCGACTGGGCACATAGCTCATTTTATACAGCACTTACAGTTGGTGCTCTTATCTTCTCCATAGCAGTTCTATTTCGAGCCTATAGAAAAACTCCCCCTGCTGCCCTTTAATTATTAGATTCTTTCTACTCATCCTTTGCCTCGATCATGCTTCCAAGATATTTTAAGGTGCCAACTCGTAGATATTGGATAGGTAGTGATGTGCAGGCGAGGACTGAAGTTGATCAAAAACCGGCACACATTAGATCAGTTCGATAACTGAAGGCTTAATACACTCTTTTAACGGCCTACATGTAATCAAAGTATTCACCATACACAGAACTTATCCCAAGATTCGTAGGCAAATATCGGCCTTAAGTTATCAGTACAATCTTAACTGTATGGAGCAGTGGGCCTTTCGTGGAAAAAAATATGCTCATTGATAACTACACCAAAAAAAGGGGTTGGGGGAAGGGCTTATTGGTTTAAAGAGTGGTTACGAAAAAGGAATACCTTGTCAAACATGATACTTATTAGGGAACTTTGATTATCAAACATTGAAGATTTAAAAAAAATTTGTATGAGTGAGGAATTATTTCACATTTGGCTAAATTTGGTAGAACAGTTAATACCGAAGCAAAACAGAACCATGAGGAGTGCTATTAGCGCCAAAAAAATGATTGATTGCTACTTTAAGGTTTTTAGCAAAAGGACAAAGTTTGGAAGAGCAGAGTTGAATCGCACCAAATAACTGACCCTCATTCTTTTCTACCTAAGGTTTATATTTGTTTAGACCCGCCTCTGTGGCGTAGTTGGCCAACGCGCTAGTCGTGTTGAGCTCGACTGCTGAAGACGGGGAGATCGAGGTTCGAATCTCGGTCGGGTGAACTGGGGGTGGTTTTTCACTCTCCCTCCAAGCAAATGCGGGTTCACTTCCTCTAATTCAACCTTTCCAATTCCTAATCCATTAGCGTAATTAGTACTTAAAGCGTATAACCCGATCAAATGGGTAGTAAGACGTGGTGCTAAATAATAATATTTGTGTAGCACTTATCTTTAACTTTCCATAAATAAGTGTAATTAATATATATATACATCATTAAATTTCCTTTAAAATGCTGGGTTATTGCTTCTACTTTTTTATTGGCATTGTGAAGGCAAAAGTCTGTCCAGCCAAAAGTTCAGGGTTTAGTTAGTTAACTGAGAAAAAGTACTACACACAAGCAGTTTTCTGTTTCAATCTGTTATCTGTAGGCTGGGACTTGCCTTGGCACTGCATGTGTGTGGTGAACAAGAACAAGAAACTTGGCAGATCATCATTATTCTCGATAAACCTCTGGGAAGAGTATCTTCAAACAACCCACACAAGAAGTTTTCAGTTTCAACGAATGGCCGGCAGGTCGTGACCCCTCTTATAACTTGGATTGAGTGGTGATTAATAGCTTTCAGTCTGTTGGGGCCTAAGGTGACGGCCTCTTCAATAACCGAAAGAGAGTGGGCACCTTTACACTATGTCTTTCTTAACTCTTACTTTATCTAACTTAGAACTTGACTTACCATTACCTTGTAATTACCATAACTTCACACTTGGATGTGCTAAATTTCATTCACTCTTTCATTTCTTCATCCCATTCCTATAGTTGGTTCTGTAGTTCCTCTTCCTTCTCCCCCATACCATCAAGTCATCAGCAAACATGGCATTCATTCTTTCCTCCCAGAGTTTTCCTGTCACTTTATTCATAACCATTTCCATAACCATCACTCATTTTTTTTTAAATTTGGAGCCACTTTTGTATACTTCTTCCGTCTTAATATAGCTCATGTCTAAAAATAAGGTGGCCCAGTGGCTAAATAATTTTATAATATAGGAAAAGGAAGAATGTGAGAAGAATCCAATGCACAAAGGTGACATCTTCCTTCTGTCTTTTATAATAGAGGTAGTCACACACAGACTAATATTTCGTCATTGTTGCCTTTATCAAACACAAAGAATATAAAGGTAACAATGCCGAGACATGAGTATCTTTGTTGATGAGACCAATCCTGGGTAAGAAGACAATTTCTGCAGCTTGAGCTCTAGTCAAAATCTTTCAACATATGATGAACATTAAAGCTTGTGCCATTTGCAAATCCAGCCTTGATAGTTTTCAAACCATAGCTATGACCTAAATTTAATTATTAAAATATGTGGAGGCATTCCGGTGTTATTCTATTTACAATTTCAAATATATATTCCTGAAGTAGAGGTTTCTTTTGATTGGGTCCAGCTTGTACACTTGTTTTGATTGTAAAAAGACCTTGGTTCTCCCTTTAAACGCTTTCATTGCTAAGACTTGAATTCATAATTTGTCGCACAAATTATAGCTGTGTTTGTGTAGCATTGACACACTGCAGTGCCAAATTCTGACTAAATTGTCTCCGATTATAAAATCAAGAGGAATTTCAATTGAATAACTGTCAAAATCAATTGGATGACAAGAAGGAGTAGATATTCTACCTTCTAAGAGTTTCAACAACCATTGAGTGAACTCTTGCTGATTTGCATTTGCTCTCATATTTGTAATTAGATGGAATTGGCGGAAATGTTTCCTCAATTCACTATTTTTAAGGCAAGCAGCTATAAAACAGTATTTCTACCACCATATGGAACATGATTGTTGAAAATCTTCACCTAGGAAGACTTTATCTGAAATACAAGGTGTGTTAGTTAATTTTGAATAAGACTTTGATAAGAAATATTTAATCTAAAGGATGATTAATTTATAAAAAAAATATATAATTATATTTTTTTTAGCATTGGATGATGGTGGCTGTGTGATCTGATGGCTCGTGATTCTTAATTGATCATACTTTGCAGCTGACAATTTCCGCACGTCCATCACAGACTACCTTAAAATATGAGTGAATAATGAATCTGGGCACAGGAGGGTTCCTGGGTTCGATTCCTGTCTTCAGGTGTAATTTTTCAATATAAAGAACATGATATATATATATCATATATTGATATATATATATATATGATATATATATATATATCATATATAGGTATATATATATATATGGTTATAACCATAACTAACAAATATTAGCTTTGCTATTTAATTCATAACTTCGTATAATGTTAAGCAGTTCAACATTACTAGAGTACAAACATGACTATAACTCGAAAAGAAGGTCAAATGGGACACAATGTTTGTATTAACTATTTTCATTGTTTTGGTGTCTCCTGTCCACAGATGAAGTGGACTCCACATGTTAAGATACATCCTGTATACACATAAAATATAGAATAATGTAAGCCTATTTTATTTTTTGATCCGGCCTACCTAGCACTTTGTGGCCCTCTGCCCATAAAGTATGGTGACCACTGAAGCAGGTAGATATAAATGATTGAAATATATTAGAGAATTATTGACAAATAAAGAAAATAGACCCAGTAAATTGATTTGGAATTAATTAAAATTGATAATATGAAGATTTTGGGGAAAAACATGATAAGAGGCACATGAAAAAGACAAAATAAATATAACATAGAAAAGATACATTTTTTTAAATGTAAAGCAATTTCAATAGAGCACACAGGATAAGCCTCTATGAGCCAATAAAATTTTGTCAGTTAAATAATGGTGATATAAAGATATTCCATAGTAATAAGTAATAAATCACATATAAAAGATGTCAAGAGTGATTTAAGAAAATAAAAACAAAATTACATTATATAAAAGTCCCATTAAATATTAGTTTTAACCAGCAGTGATAGGTGAATAAAATATTAGTCAATATACTCAACAACATTAATTGGAATGCCAAAATGAGAACGAGCAGTTTTGCAACCTTTTAAGAAAAAGTACAGCAATTATTATGAACGCGACAGGTAAAACAGTTTCACCCCTATCACCAATTACACTTGTGTTATAGAGGTAAGTTTTTCCAATGCCACCTCGGTTGTCAATAAAAATATTGCTTTTGGGGAAAAGTTTCACTTTGTAATAGCATTTGCATCACACGCAAGTCATTGATTTTGGTTTAGTTGTTCAACCAAAGTCTCTTCCATATCTGTTTCAACATCAGGATTAAAGACTCTTTTCTCTTCATTATAACTCTGAATCTCTTTGAGGTTAATCAAAGTTGAGCAAATTTTTCATACTTGAGAGAAAATACCTTTCAGTTCAATAAAGAGTTAAATTTTTAGTTAGCTAATTAATATGATTTTTTTAAGAAATCTTCAAATGTATTATCAAAATGAAAATTGAAAAGTTGAATGCATCAGTTGACATACAATAGAGACATATTTGCGTGAACAATTCACACACCATAGGAGTTTGTCTAAATGTCGTACGCGTAATGAGATGATATAATATTTACTATGATGTTGTGGAGCCGTGGTGAGTCTTAACCTTACTTAAGCCTAATTGACCCAACCCTGGTGACCAATGGGATTATTCACTAGAAGGGAAAAATACCAAAGGTATCCACCAGGAATTGAACCCAGAACCCTTATGTTCGTAGCCAGGTGCACTGACAACTACAGCACAGGGCCGGTTGTGTTAATATTGAAGATATATGGTTAAAGTTGAGAGTATAGTTCAAAGTGAAAAATCTGAAGAATTAATAAAAGTTGTGGGGGAAGTCAAAGGGCAAATTTGTCAGTTTTATAAAATATTGCTAAATTTTACTTAGTGCAATCAGGTTCTAATGATATTCAGCATTTACCTTAAATATATAGGTTTGTTTGTTTAGCAACCTGCTTATGTCTTATCAGATTTATATAATAATTATTTATACATATAATCATATTATTCTATTAGATTGTGTTGTTAGTGCCCCACCTTCCTAGTCCCAGCATTTCCGAAGTTATGTCTGGGTGCGGTGAGGACGTGAGATGTTTCAAAATCTAATACCTATGGGCACTCCCACTCAAATTGTGATGTCCTAGCCCATGCAGTTCTGTAGTTATGTCTGTAAGGATGGTATGGCGGGAGTTCGAAGCCTAGCGATCGTGGATACCTGCACCTGAATAGCGACTCCCTAGTCTCAACAGTTCTGGGGACTCATCCGGCATCCGGTGATAGCGAAGAGTGGGGGTGGGTGGTTCAAAGTAGTGCCCATGGGTATTTCCATTCTGAAAGCGACTCCCTGGTCCCAGCGGTTCTGAAGATACATCTGTGGCCGGGGATGGTGTTTTATGTCAAGTGGTATAATTAATTTTAATCAGCCTATATTATGTTAACCGAACATCTGAGTTAATTTTCAGCTCAATCAGTGTAGTGGTTTCTGAGTTACGTAGATTTGTCCAAGGGCGGTTGGTAGTGGTTCGAAATGTAGCACCCTTGGGTACCCCCACCCGGAGGGTGACTCCCTATCTCCAGCAGTTCCAGAGATACATTTAAGGGTGGTATTGGAGGAGGTATGGGTTGGGGGGAGTTCAAAGGCTAGCGTCCGTGAATACCCACCAGAAGAAAGGTGACACCCTAGCCCCAACTTACGAATATTCAACTGGGGGTGGGGGGCAGTAGGTGGGGTTATTCAAGGGGGGACAAGGGTGGTGTTTTAGGTTAAGCAGTATAAGTAATTTTAATTAGCCTAAGTAAACATAACATTAGAGTTATGGCTAAACAAATGTCAGCTCAATCAGTGTAGTGGTTTTTGAGTGAAAGGGTAGAGTAGATTTTGCCACATGACACAATGACAGTGATTGATTACTTCATAATATGTTAGAAGACATTAATCTTTAACATTGATGAGGTTGTTAAAAATTAATGGGCCTCTAAAATAATACTGTCTGTATGTAGTGATGATAAAATTTGGTGTGAAAATGGTAGCAGAGATGAACTCTAACCTTTACTATCCAATTTTCAAAAATAATTTTAATATATAATCTTCGTCATCATTATTTTTGGGGGAAGAATTTAATGGTAATGCTAATTTTTTTTTACTATGTTCCAATCCTGTAGAAGATAAAGAGAGTCTTGCCCAAGGATTAAGACATATTTATAATGCAAAATTTAAACTCTCTAGGTATATAAACTACAACAATAGGGAAGCAATAAGGAAATAGGCTGAATTAGTTCCTTTTCAAAGTGATCAATGATCACATTTTATTATTATTATTATTATTATTAGCACCGCGTCTTACTACCAGTTCGGGTTATACGCACTTACGCTAATGTGTGATTGTGAGATGAAATGGAGGACCTACAGTTTAACGTGGAATCCGAACCACGGTGGAGGCCTGGCATTCCCCACATTCACAAGATGTCTTGTCAGAGGTGAAGGAAGGGTTTGGTAATCAGATAAATTATTTCCGCGACCGAGGATTGAACCCCGGCCGCTAGCACAGAAGTCTGACACCTTACCCCTAGACCGCCAGGTCACCATCACATTTTAAATATTAATTTTTTTTACTGTCAGCTATTTTATCTTTCATGTGTGGCCCATTGTGGGGGAAATTAAAGGACTAAACACAATGAATTGGACACAAGTCTTTTCATTATTACAATGATTTTTTGATTGCCATTGTATATAATTTCAACAACACAATACTAGGCCGATAGAACTGTCTTCTCCTAATCAACCCCAACACATTGTTCTCTTAATCATAAAGGGTAAACTAAAGAGTTTGGGGAAACTGAATTTTCAGGTTTATTTTTGAAAACTATGGTTTTTTGGTTTATATTTCCCCTTAAATTTGTTCCTATTACTTAAATTGCTTATTGTCTTTATCAAGATGAAAGAAATATAATAACAGTATGAGGCGGTCCATATTTCCGCAGTAATATACCAGTTACCATTGAATTTTCAATAACAATTGTATTGATTAATATTGCCTAATTTGTAAATATAAGGTAGAGCTAGAGTTGTGGTAAAGATAATTTATACTGGAGCTGCACTCTCTTCATAATTCTATAAAACATATATAATTTGTAAATACATTTTTTTATTATTTTAAAATAAAATCTCCCATATCAAATTATCTATTATTTGTTTTTGATTAAGTATTTGTCATTTTTGGACCTAATAACCTTTCAGAAAAACCAGATTGTGTTTTCACAAGGCAGAGTTTTTTTTGTCCAATAGCATGGCACTCTTTATTTATGCTGATGTAACAATCAACTAGCATGGCAATTTTTGTTGTTGTCAGACCTATCTTTACATGAAACCCATTAAATTGCATGAAAAAATATTCTGGGATGTGTTTCTGCAAGAATTTACTGCAGTATACCATAAATCATTGTATTTGTGATTTTTCGGTATTAATTTATCAATTTTGTTAGAATTGCTATACCCCGCATGGTTATTATTGCGGAGATGGCCTAAACATGGTGCGCTCGCGACGGGGTGGGTTCCAATTGTTATAACCTGCACGGTTATTACATTTTAATACCACACACAATGATGCATGGGTTTTCTCTGGTTATCATCTTGTAGAGAGCCCCGTCCTTCCTAATTGGCGCTCTTAAATAAGTGCTGGTTAAATTATTCCTCTCACCACGCACAAAGTTATTGATCCATTTTATAAAAAGAAATGTGTACAATTAATTCATTCTAAATATTACTTGAGCTTTTATTTTAGTCTCACTCAATTTATGACACCTTGTTAAAAAAGGGAAGTATAAATTATATAGAATTTACGAGATGTACATTGTACGCCCTACTACTTGTTGAACCTAAAAGTGTCTGACTGGAAAGCCCCGCCTCGGTGGCGTAGTTGGCAAACGCGCTTGTTGTGTTGAGCTCGACTGCTGAGGACGGGGAGATCGAGGTTCGAATCTATCTCGGTCAGGTGAACTGTTTTTTTTTTTCTTTCCTGAATGGTTTTCCACTCTCCCTCCACACAAATGCGGGTTCACTTCCTATAATTCAACCTTCCCAATTCCTAATCCATTAGCGTAATTAGTACTTAAAGCGTATAACCCAAATGGGTAGTAAGCGCGGTGCTAAATATTATATATTATATACATTCAAAGCCTCCCCTTGTGGTGATGTCAGAGACTCCTCTCACATCATGTGATTCTCTGAGCCAATGGAATAAGTTGGCACTTAGTTCTTTAACTTATGGTTGGCTGGGCAGTCACATCACAAAATGCATTAAAAAATTGTGAGACTTGTTTGACTGTAGATAATCTGCCAATATGACGATTCTGAAGGATTGAAAAGGAACGATAGACATTGTGACTTTTTCCTTTGTTAACTGTCTAGTTCACCCAGTAAGTTATTTTAGGTAAATTTTACTTTTAAATTGCCTTAAAGCCTTGAACATGTTAAAGTAAAAAAATATATAATAGTAATCTTCAAAAGTGTACTCTCATCCTTGGATAAATTATGTAGAGAAATTTTCTAACTGTCTTATCCTTGAATTTCAAACAAAATAAGGGCTCAAAATATGGGATATTACAAAATTTCAATTATTTTTTTAAATTATAAAATTGTCAATATTTCATAAATATTTCGCGATTTTGCATCTCTAAAAACAAGTGGTTCTACGTAATGTTACTTCGGGGCAACTAAAGTAAAAGAGTAACATATTATTTTGGGGGTTATGGTGATATATTGTGGAATCATAGATAAGATAAATGATAAGTTTACCACTGAAACACAACAACTCTTTTATGTAAACATTTATTTACCATAAATAATTCAGATGGTTTGGTGTGTCATAGACTTGCACAAAACATGAATGGTTTTTAAATCTTAGGGAAATAATCAAAATATCTATAAAATATGTAAGAATACAAGAAAAACAACCATAAAAATAGACTTCCTATAAATAAATAGCGGCATTTAAAAGCAAATTAAAAGTTTCTTCCCTACACAGTAGGAGTTCACTAAACATGGTTATTTATTAATATAACACAACCAAATTATTTAGCACATAAATAGCCCCATGTTAATGTAATACTGAAAATGTTTGACAGTTGAGAACAAACACCAAAAATAAGCATGACATAATACAGGGGTCGCCAACCTTTTTGAGCCTCGATCGACTTTTACATTTATCACCCTTTGTTTCTACACTCTACTTGAACTTTTTTTTCTATCTTGTATTAAATTCAATTCCTTAAATTCAATATGTTCTCCAATATTTATGTCTCTACCTTTATATAAAGAAAATTAAAAAAATAAAATGTACACACCGTTTACCCTGAGTGGTAGAAGTCTTAACTTGACAGATTACATTATGTCCCTATGTTACAAGCTGTACCACAGAGGAATAATGCAAGGTAACATCGTCTTTTCACGACGCTGTAGTTTTCTTATGCGATTGACTGAAAATTGCTGCAAGACCAACCTGTTGCCGACCCCTGACATAATATAAAGATAGTTGTGGATAAAATAGAAGGAAATATTATACAGCATATATAAACCAAAAAATATATGTGTAAATTATTACTAAATTACATAACTACATGGATTATTTTATTGTTCAGAGGTCTTTCTTTTAACTTGCACAATGTAAACCAACAATAAATGTAGATAAAGTATAATCTAAAAAATAAATGGAAAAACCTAACTGTTGTCTAGATCAATGATTCTTAACTTGGGGGTTGGGAAGCACTTCCAGGGGAGGGCATGGAACAGTTAAAAAATTATGTTAAAAATCAGCTAAGAATAGAAGAGTTTTTTTATTCCAATATCGTTTTCAAAGTAAGATAATTTTTTTCTTTCAGTATTGGCACCACAGCCTATCAGTTGAAATTTATCTTTTAGGCAGGTGACCAGCAAAAATACGCTTATATGTATTAACTTATTTATTTTAACGCTCGCAAACCTAATTTTTGGCCACCCAATTATTCTTATCTCTCATCATCTTCAGTTAACATTACAGTCATTGCAATGCTAATCATCACACTAATTTTTAGTAATTTCTTTGGTAGCACCTGCCAGGGTTAGGTTGATTTTTGTACTAAATAAAATATTAACTAATAAAACAAAACTTAGAAAAAAAAAGTTTAGTAACCATCCCAAAAGTATGGGGTGTGGGGTGATTTGATTATCTACCAAAAAGGTTGAGAATCACTGGTCTAGATAAAACACAGCACATGATAAATTTATAGTTTTTATTTTAACAAATACAGTATACCCTCAATTTTATGTACTTGGGACTAACCAAAGAGCTTATGTCATTTGCGATTACATGGTTAATGTCAACAAGTTCATAAAATCCAAGGATTTGTGTCAGCAGAAATGCTTCTTTATCCCCATTTGTTACATTAAGTTGGTCTGCTGCTTTGTTTATTTTATATTCCTGGAGCATTATGTTTGTTTTGTGTTCAGTACTTTGAGAAGTGTGTATATAGTTGTGGCTTAGTATTTTAGGTGTATTTATTTTGGCATCTTTACTGTACTGGGCCCGTTTACAATGGTACCACCAAAAAAACTAAATTATCTTAGTTTAAGTACCACAACTAAAAATCATTGAAAAAATAAATAAATAGAAAGTGTGGTGTCACAATAGCTAACATTTGCAGGGAATTTTCAATTACCAAACAAACAAGACTAAATTCAAAGACTGCATTGTTCTATTAAATACATATATGTTAACTACTTCGTTGTAGTAAAAATGCATTGCTAACACAAACATATAAAAGGAACAAAAACAATATGGCTTCTACAAGGAAAAAACAACACAGTCCACACTTTACATTGCTGCCACTGGACAGAGAGGTAATAATGGCTCTCTCTTGAAGAAATTCCATTGTTACCGCCAAGTCCCCTGACATAGGTTTCATTCTATCGGAACTCATCAAAAGGAAGTGTGAAACGCACAACAGAACTTTCTAAAAAAGCAAACTAAAAAACACAAGAGGGGAGAAAAATGAAGTTTGGAAAGAATCATACCACACTTAGACAGAAACGTGTAAAAGAATAACATGAAGGACAAACACAGGAAATGGACATTGGCTTAAATATACATGATACATCTCTATGATGAAAACCTTTTTTCACTTTATGAGGTAACTGTATTATATTTGGAAGAAGCTACCTTCTTCCAAATATAGTAGGATCTGGCTAATTCGACATTGGTTAATTTGAAAAATTGGATTATTTGAGCTTATCTTAATTCCCCATGAAATTTCTATTAAAAAACCCTTTTAGTGCCACGCCTGTTCCAGAATTCACGCACACCTTTATTTACGAAGCGATTATTTTGATTTTTCTATCATTTTAATCTGCACTTACTGTTCTTTAATAATAATAAATTAATACAATGTAATTAAAATGATTTAATTTCTAAATTTTAATTATTTTTTATTTTCAATTCTTTTTCAAAACTAATGCTAATTAACATATTTAAAAAAATATTATATATACATTTCAATATTATTTTGTTGTAGTGCATTTAGTTTTATACAAGAAAATGAAGTTTTAAATATATATGAGATTATAAATAGTAATTACAGAAATATTTATTTGATATCCTACATCCAATATTTTTGGCCTGTTATTGCTTACCTTACAGCAAGATTTATTATAATGCTTATCTCATGAATAAATATTTAGGTCTACACATAATGAATGTGGTTTTCAAAAAACCTTTTATAGTGAATAGTTTCATATTAAAAAAAAATATTATATACATTTATAAAGTCATTTCGCTTATTTACTTACATTGGTAAAGAAATCTTTTCATTCTAACGACATAACATGAAAATCTGAATAGTATATTTTTCTAAACTCAGATCAATTTAACCCGTACATATGAAAACTGTTGAAAAAACTATTTACATCAGTATGAATGTGAGCCACACTTATGTTTTTCCATGCATATCATATGTAAATATGTTTTGCACTTAGCTCATTGAGTATGTGACCGTCCCATTGTAAATGTACTAAACTCCCAGTTCCAATAACTATTTACGGTTGATTTTTGTTGCCAACCTTATATAAAATAATAGAGGGAAATGTTCTCTTTCCAGTGATATATGACACTACTACACTATATATCAGATAAAGCGAGAACTAGCTCAGATCTGGAGCATCGACCTCATCGGCTCTGGCACTTTTAATGGTAGTAGGCGGAGCTGATCAGACTGGCTCGTCGCACTAAAAGGGTTAAATCAAAGGTAAAAAATTACATTTAATCCGAATTTTAGATTTTTTTTATGATTCAAAGTCCTATCCTTTGTTAGTTTTTTCATGAATGTATATACTGTGTGTTTTATATGGCATGTATCAAATGTGTGGTTATATATAGCATATTTTGAGGTATTGATTTATTGTGTATCAGCTGCTTGAATACTTTAAAAAACAGTTCATTTGTATTTTGGATATTTTAATATTTTTTTAGATATCCCTTGGACTTCAAATTAAAAGAGTTCTAGTGTATAATTGTTTTAGGAGTTGCTTTGAGGATCAGTAAAGTTATTTTTAACTGTACTAAAATATATAAGCTTGAAATAAAAAAGTATTCTCTAACAATTTAAATTTGCTTTTGGGCACATAAAATTGAAAACTCGCCCTATCCTCCATGATTTAAAAATATAAATTGACCTCTTAAAATTATTATATTTGGCAACTTTCTCCCATTTTATGTATGGACAAACAAGAAAGCAGCTAACCTTACAACTACTTGGGCCTTGGGAGTGATTTTAAAAACCATCCAGAAAAATCATTTTGTTTAGTTTAATTCGATGATGATTTTTCAACCAGAAAACTATACTTTCCATCCCTGCATATTAAAAAGAATTGTATTTTACAAACAAGATTTAATTAAAATAAAATCTATAAAAGGCTATTAGTCAATAATTTTTAGGAAGAACATTTTGGCACAAATATAAGGAACAAAATATTAAAATATGCATTACAATACTATTCTTAAAACTAATAAATGCACAAAGTAAATGAATGAAAGCAAATGACTTAATAAGAAAAAATATGCAATCCATAACTTATTTTCAATAATTATCATAAACTAAATGCAAGTTGTGCTATCATTATTGAAATAGAATGAAATTAATGATGGAAGGAATAATTGATTCAACAAGCAAGTAAACTTAATAAAAGTGGTGACTAGTGGATTTGAACCCAATATCAGAAGATCTTAGACATAAGGATGCTTGACATTTAGCCACTAGCCAAATAAAGTGTTCAAAAACAAATTTGCTACAGGATATAAGTAAAAATACAAGTGAACACTGTAAACAAAAGAAAACCTGTTAAGGGTAAGGGGGGGAAATAGAGGCATACCCAAACTATATTTTAGCAGCTCGCTATTCAAGAAGTTTTATTTTACTACTTATTAGGTTCCCCTAAAAAGTATATTTATATTATAGAACAAGGGTTGGATCTGAGCAAAGCTTGCCTAATATTTTGTTAAGTGCATATTCATTACTAATGTAATATTTTTTTTCCCTCTCTCCCAACCAAAGCTATCTATGTGCTTCTCCTGTTTGAAACTTTATTTATATTTTATATCATATAAATATAATACTTTTTTCCCCAACAATACTGTGTGTTGGTTACATTTCCAAGCACACCTGCATTAAAAATGACACAATATTAACTTTTCTGCATTTATTTCTTGTCAAACTATTAACTTCATTCATTTGGACCAGAAATTGTCTACATTATTACAAAAGAATAAAATAAACAGTTATTTTTAGTAAGTACCACAGAAAATATAAATAACAAGCACATTGTGTGTTATTATATAAGAATTTTAACATCTGTGATGTTGCTTAAAAGGGGACTTTATATATATGGTGTAAAAAATAAACTATAAAACTGGAACACTGAAAAATATCAATTTCCTCAACGAGTTTTGTATTGTCTTGAAGTTTTTATTGTCTAGTTTAACTATTTAGTCTAGGACTTGTGATTTGTTTTATGTTACCTACAAATAATATTTAAAACAACCCTAAATTTTGTTTCAAAAATTGACTAACTGTATATCAGTGGTGCACCCTAAGCGGGAGTGGGCGGTGTGAGGAAATGGGAGGCCAAACCAGGCATTAGTGAGTGGTTACAATTAAGAAATAAAGTCAAGGGAAAATTCTATCAGTGTGTCTGTCTACCGAGTTAAGGGACTCGAGTTTGATTCCCGGTATGGCCGACCAATTTATCATTAGTGAATTGGGGTTTTCCCTTTCACATTGATAAATTAACAACTGGGGTCTGGATGTTTTTGTCCTAGTCTTAAGTTAGATTATAAGGCGTATGAAGCTACGACAGGTCTAGCGAGCCAGTAGTGGAAAAATACATGGCTTGAATAAAAAAAGTGACCCAAACCATTAGCTGTAAACAGTAATGGATGAATGGATGTAAGGCCACTGTGTTTCACTACTCATTCAAATTATACACCTCCGGTTATGAATAGAGAGGTGAGGAAGCCGAGGAAGGAGAGAATTAAAGCAATGATACTTGCTGATGACTTTATGGCATGGGGAGAAAAGGAAGAGAAAATATAGGAATATGTATAAGAATGAAATGAGTGAGTCAAAAGAGGGTGAAATTAAATTTAGTGTTACAAAAAATAAAGTGTTGGCTTTGCCAAATAACGAGAAAACTACTTTTAAAAACTATACAGCTAGATGGAGTAGATGTGGAAGATGTATATAGTGTAAAGTATCTTGGAAGAGTAATTGGTGTGAAGGGTGGGAGGAAACAAAATTTAATGAGATAAGATGGTGATTCACAGGTGCGCGAAATACCTGTTATAAACAAGAGATGTGCCTTTGGGGTGTAAAGCAGTGTTATAGGGCATACTTTGTACCCATAGTTACGTGTACAACAGAACCATGGACAATGGAGGAAAAGGCTGCAAGAGACACCAAGAAAGAAGGGAAAAGAACAAAGTTGCAAGAATGTCCGTGAGGGAAGAAGAATGATAGAAGAACAGAGGAAGTCAGAGGAGTTTAAAGAAGTTGACCAGGGGCGACTGGAAGCAGTTACAAGATGATGATTATTTCTTAAATGTTTTACTGCTTCAACTTTTTTTTTTCAATCATCTTAAGAAATTTACCAGTATTGTCACTATTTTCTTAATTCAAAATTCCATTTGTTTTCAAGATCTTCTAGAAAGAATTGTTATTTTAGCTGGCACTTTCATTGTAAAAAATTAAGTTTTTTTTTTAAAAAAAATTGACTATTGTTAAGTCACGTCATTACCCTACACAAAGTTTCAAGGAGAAGACAAAAGGGGGGAAGGAGATAAATGTGATTGAATAATTATGCTTATTTTGCCAATGCAAGGACATGCTATTTTAAATCTTGCAGTTAAGTGTAACAAATTCTAAAATATAGAATCATATTTTATGTTTTTTGTGAAATACCTTGTCGTTTCTAGTTTTTTCACAGACAAAAAAATTGTTTTTTCTCTCGCTTTTACAGGTGTGTTGCACGCAGCCTTGTCTTCCCTCATCCACTCCATTAATATGCTTATATTACCCTTAGTATATTCTTTGGACATCTTATTGTTGCTATTCCTTCCCACCTAAAGTTTGGTTTGGTGAAGGAGAATATATAGAAAAACAAAGGAAGAAAGTACAAAGAAAAATTGTGAGAACAAGTTTTATCCTTCATTGCTAACTCTCGCTGTATGTATAAGGTGTTGACAACCCTTGAATATCCACAACTAATGTTAAGTCACGTCATTACCCTACACAAAGTTTCAAGGAGAAGACAAAAGGGGGGAAGGAGATAAATGTGATTGAATAATTATGCTTATTTTGCCAATGCAAGGACATGCTATTTTAAATCTTGCAGTTAAGTGTAACAAATTCTAAAATATAGAATCATATTTTATGTTTTTTGTGAAATACCTTGTCGTTTCTAGTTTTTTCACAGACAAAAAAATTGTTTTTTCTCTCGCTTTTACAGGTGTGTTGCACGCAGCCTTGTCTTCCCTCATCCACTCCATTAATATGCTTATATTACCCTTAGTATATTCTTTGGACATCTTATTGTTGCTATTCCTTCCCACCTAAAGTTTGGTTTGGTGAAGGAGAATATATAGAAAAACAAAGGAAGAAAGTACAAAGAAAAATTGTGAGAACAAGTTTTATCCTTCATTGCTAACTCTCGCTGTATGTATAAGGTGTTGACAACCCTTGAATATCCACAACTACCTTTGACAACTCTTCAATATCCACAGCTAATTAGGATATTCGTTGAATATCCACAGCTTGTTTTGATAACCTAACCTTCAATATTCACAGATAGTTTTGATAACCCTTCAATATCCACAACTAATTATGACCACCCTCCAATATCCATGGCTAGTTTTGACCACCATTCAAAATCACCGCTAGTTATGATATTCCTTCAATATCGACAACTAGTTTTGACCACCATTCAATATCCACAGCTTGTTTTGATGTCCCTTCTATCTATTTCACATTTTTGCTGACTTTGCCAATCTTAAACTTCTGTTAAAACCATAAGATAAAATACAGTTTACCATGAGCACTATGCATCATACTTAATGCCAAACTAGTAGCAGTTACACCAGTTTTTAATTTTGCACAGAAAAATGTATTTCATATAATAGATTGCAAATAATCGCACATTCTAACAATTGCAAATATAAATGATTTCAAGTAAATGACCTATGTATTTAAGATTTTTTTAATATGTAATCTCTCGAATACCATAGGATTCAAATATTTTAGCATACCAACTCTAATTTTACTGTACTTAACTTAAGAATTAAATATAATAAAGTAACTGTAAGATAGCGTTCCCATCTTCACCAACCAGAAAAAGTTCTTGAATTTTTTTTTTAGCTTTCAGGACCATTGTATTTATTTGGATAAATACAGCGGAAAATGTTCAATAAAAGGAAGAGATAAAACTAAGGGGAAAAGGTACAAACAAAAATATGTGGTAAAATGTTATTGTTTTGAGTATAGGTGGCTAGTGGGCTGTTTCCAAGCCAATTAATGCTTGAAAGGACTGTACTAGGAAACTGTTTCCTCCCATTCAATATCATACTTGCCTTCTAAAGCAGTAAACATAGATAATTTAATTACAATAATTTGTGTGTGGTTCGTCATATGCATAATGAGTCCACTAGTACAGTCTCGGCAAGTCGGACTTGCCCTGGCAACAACCCAAGTTGGTTTTAAGGACAAATATTTTATAAATTATTCTTTTATCTTTTGTTACAGCAGTGAGGGTGGATTTTGGTGAGTAAAATTTTATTTTAAGTCACAATAGGTAAACAAGTTAAATTGTATGGACTGTTATAACTGATAGTTTACAACCAATATTAAGTCAATTTTTATATTTGAAAACAGGATCATTGATTTATTCACAACTATATTTCAATGTTTTCACTTTTCAAAACTTAAAAAATAATAATTGATTTTTACAGTATCCCTTCATTGAAATATATCTTTTCATAAAAAATAAGAAATATGCACAAACATTCTCTACATTGCAACAATGAACTTGTAAAAATCTGGAGTCTATAATGCGGTACTATTTACAGTTTGATTAATATTGCCTACAGTTATTTTAGTGCCTCAATTACAAGCATTAGTAATCACACTTTAGTTATCTAACACAATAAGTGGTTTTCAACAAAATTTAGATAACTTAAAAATTTGTTACAATGAAAAAATATACAGTCTTTGAACTAATACTATAAATGCTCTAGGTAAGATTAAATACAGTCTAATTTTTATAGGAAGGGCCTTTAAAGGAAAAAAACAAACAATCAGGTCAACATCGATAACATTTTACTATTTTATGGTGTTAATTTATAATTATTAATAATGTCTATCAAAAGTGACAGCTGCAAATCCTATAACGTGATGTATGTATGTGTGAAAGTAGATCTTGTAACTTTCCTGTTATAGGGCCCTTGCTAGGAAAATTGGATTATACATGTAAAATATCTATTTTATTTACATAAAAAAATAGAAAATAGATTTTAGAACTTTATTTTAGAACTCAACAAGTCTCCATAGTACCCCTTAATAAAAGTGTTTAAAATAAATAGTAATAAAAAGGTCAGTAACACAATGGCAAAGAAAGTGTCAGTAAAAAATAAGAATTAATTTTGCAAATAAACAATATATCTAGTAAATGTTTTTTTAGCACCGTATATTACTACCTGTTTGGGTTATACACCTATATATTAATTACTCTAATGTGTTAGGAATGAGAAAGGTTTAATTTATAGGCATTGTACCTGCATTTGCATGGAGGGAGAGTGGAAAACCATTTAAGAAAAAAACCTCAGTACACCCAACCAGGATATAACCCCAATCTCCCCGTCATTGGAAGTCTAGTCTATTGTGAGAGAGACGCCTTAGACCATAGGGCCACTGACGCGGGTATAAGATTATAGTTAAAATGATTTAAAACTAAGGGAAAATTTCATCTTTTTTTTTCTGAGATAATTTTGTCAGCTTGAGAGTTCCAATATAACTAATTTTTAAATGCCTGCATTAATGCTATTTTAAAAATACAATAAAACAGAAAATACTTCCATGGATAGTTATTTTTTCTTGTCGTGTACACTTTATTTACCCTGGAAGGTAGCAGGTTTCCCTGAACTAATTTTAGCATGGCCTTATCTTATAAGCTGCACCACAGTGAAACCATTCAAGGTCATTATGAAAAAACATCGGGGATTAAACATCAAATATCTAAAAATGTAATGATATTTCTGTTTATTTTCAAAGCGTTGATATCAAGGAAAATTTAACGATTTAATTTTTTTCTAACCATTACTGTTTACAGCCTATGGCCTAGTAAGTTTTTTATTCAAGCAATTATTTTCCACCACCAGCTTGCTAGGCCTGTTGTAGCTTCATATGCCCTATAATCTAACTTAAGACTAGGACAGGCGCAACATCCAGTCCCCGGCTGTTAATTTATCAATGTGAAAGGGAAATCCCACATTTCACCGATGATAAAATTTCGGCCACACCATAATTAGTTTTAGCAAAAGAAGCATTCTCTACAGGAAAGTGTAATTGATCATTAAAAAAACTCTTGCTGACAAATAATTTGCTTTACATTCTTTATTCACTATTATAAGTTTAGCTAAGCTCATATTTTATTGATGTTATTTATTATTCCTAAAAAAAATTGCAAAAAATTTTAACTCAAATAATGATTTATATTTGATTTCTGTACTTCTTTTGTTTATTTCGCAAAACAAAAAATAAAACCAAGTATATTAATTTGCTAAAAGATACTGTTTACTCATGCTAGTGTTCACATTCACAATAACATAGTGATGTGCAAGAACCACTTTTTCGAGAAGAGTGTATGAAAAAAAATAATAGAGACATGAGAACGAGACAACTTGCTTTAAAAGTATAAACATTCAAATTATGTTTACTTAAGTAAATATATAGTTTATAGGGCTGTAAAACTCGATTCTTACTGGTATCGAAAGAATCGAGAATCGATCTTAATATTACAATTCTTGCTACTTCGATTATCGGCTCTCAATAAAACTGGCAACTTTAAAAAAATAATAAAAAAATAGGTGATAATCGAATATCTATTATATTAGTTTAGTTTCCGTTTCACTTAAATGCCAGCAAATTGTAACTATACCATAGTGGCCCAAATATAACAAGACTTGACATTATGACAGTAACAAGAGGTAAAAACTAACAACTTTAAAACATTAAAAAAAATACTAATGGTTAAGTGAGACTCTCAGAATACATGAATTGATTTTAAACAAACAATAAATATATAATACGTAGACTAGGTTTGGCAATTTTCTGTAATATACCGATATATATCTCATTAATTGATATATCACAAGTACATCAATAGCGACAATATTCTTAACAAATTAAAACAGCTACTTTCCTGTAATTATATTCTTTGTTGCTTTTCAATTTTAAATGTTTTATTTAGCTCTTTGAATAAGAAAAGTTTAATCAAAACAACAAAAATCAACGTAGTTAATAAAAATGAAGCAAAATACCGTGATATTTATTTTAATTCACAAGATTATTGATACATCATTGCCAAAACTTCATCACTAATTTCTGACAAACTAATGTACGTAGGATCAGTTATTTAATATTTTTGTAACATGTGAAATGTGTCCTTATTTCTGTTATAAAATCTGCAATTTATTGTATTTATTTTAAGTTTATTTGAATTCTTGGTTTGATTCTCAGTTTTGAAGAATTTTAGTGTGTTTAATAAATATCTATAAGGTTGTGAGATTAAAGTTCCAAGCGACATGTGTTGTAATGATCAAGTCCAAGTTTCGCATTGAGGGGGTAGTAGGGTAACAAGTTCGTGCAATAATGCTTGGAAAAATAATGAAAAAGGAAATGTTCAAGAATCGGAATCGAGAAAAATAGGTATCGTGACATCTCTAATAGTTTATAAAGTTATTTTCAACATTTGGGCTGGCGCTTGCTTTGGATGATATTTTAGTTCATTCAAACACTAAAAATATATATTTTTTTTGTCTCACGTCTTACTACCCATTTGGGTTATATGCCAAGATATAACTCAAACATTTTAAATACGATTAATAAAATGGGGATAGATGCAATGTATATAATTTATAACCAAAACATTTCTTAATAACGACTAATTTTAGGAGAAAAGTGATGCATGTTTTGGGGTTTGTACGGTATTATTAGAAATAATAAATTCTTGGTTTGGTCTATAAATTTCTTAGGGCAGTTATTTGTTTTTCCATAATTTTCAAGATAAATTTATAACTTTCAAGACGAGATCAAGATTTTTTTTCTTTCATCTCAATAAAATATTTTCAAGTCTTGCATATCTTTACTGAAAAACAGGCTGTTACAGGTCTGGCATGTTAAAAAAGAATAAAAAAAACCTCCATAAAACTTCCTTACTTTTTCCGGACCTCCAGAAACAATTTAAAATGTTTCTTCACTTAACCTTCTTATCATTTTTCTTACCGAATGATGATTTAAAAAAAAAGTGATCTCAGCAACTAAACATACTATTTTGAATATATATTATTTTTCCAGTATTAAATGTTTAAGGTATTATTTGTGGCAGTGTATAACTGTGCTAATAAAATCAAACAGTTGTCTTGTTAGCAGAATTAAACTACTAGGCAATTTGGTTTGTTAGCATGTGACGAACAAATTATTTCATTTTTGTGTTAATGCTTAGGTGAGAAATTTTGTTTGTTTTAAAGAATAACTTAAAATTCTGGAACTTATTAGGTAGCTAGCATAGCACATTTGAAATTGATGCTACTGGACAAATTTGTCATTACAGTCTAATGCTATGATCTAGGTTTTGTTCTACTTGGACTCTTTTAAGGATGAATAAGAAAGCCTGATAAAAAATAACATAACATATATGTATATATAAAACAAGAGGTTGTTTAGTGACAGTTGTGCAAAAGTGTAATTTTTTTTCTATTTATTGTGCAAACCACATTGTGTTCGATTCTTACCACCTTATGTATCTTTTTCAGTGTATAAAATTATACACATAAAAAGTTAAAATAGGTTTTGCTTAAAGAGTTGTATACAAAACTAATTAAGAGATGAAAGGATGAGAACCCTGCAGTTCACCTTTGTGGGGGTTAACCACATTTGAAAGTTCGTCAGAACATAATACTTACACAGATACATATTATGCTTCAGAAACAATAAATATTATTTCAAGGTTTTACTGTTTATACAAGAAAAAATATAATAAAACAAATATAATATTTAAATCATGTATTATCAATTTGAGTGCTCAGAAGAATATGTCTGAAAACCCAGTACAAAAGTACTAACATCTTAGTTTTAAAAACAGATATTATTTTTGATAAATCACACAAATTGTTTCATGGAGTTGACTTATTGCGGTGTTTTTAGTTGGAATTCATAATTTACAGTAGACTCTTGGCTATCCAGTTAATGAAAGAAAGGATTTGCACGGTTATATGAAAATTCCAAATATTCCATTTTAATAGTAAATGTAATCTCCCATCACATCACAAAGTTACATTTCCTTAATAAACAGGTTTGTTTATAAAAATAGTTTGAAAAGTCTGTTTAGTTAGGAGATTATATTCCTCCTCACCATACTACATACTCAGCATATGGTATCTGGTCTCACCTTCAGTCAGCGTTAAGTTATAACCAAATCACCCCACCTCAGCATTTAGCTGTGTGTTGTTTAAATCACAAGATTACACGAGCCAAAAGCGTCCTATAGAAACTTCACAATTAGCTTGGAAGCCTACTTCTGTGCAGTTATAAAATGAAGATAAAAAAATTCCAGGACGTACGGTAGATATAAGTCGTAAACTGGATATCGTATGAACTATGAAGAGTTTACTGTATTTAAATATAACTTGTAAATAGTAACAATAAATTGTTCTTACCTGCTTGTGGGCACAGTTTTCACACCAAAAAAATAATACAATGAATTAAAAACACTTCTCAGACACAAAGGTTTTTAAATTCACTGCTTCATATAGTCTTTATGTAACTTTATAATTTAACGTTAACAACCTTATTATATTTATTTCTTCAGTGTGGATTCACCATGACACTTTCCCGCCTACTGTCATGTACAATGTTAGGTTTTGGTATCAAATGCTTAGGCTTTGCGGCACCGCCTCCTTCATTGCCGTAGTCGATCTGATCAACGTCATCATCCTCTAAAACAAAATAAATATATATTAACCATTAATGAAATATATTTCTTATGTTGCAGGTTTATACTCAAAACAGAACCAAGCCTAATGATGTTGAACGTAATGTGTATGGCTGTTAAAGAGAAAGTTTTATAATAAAGGAAAGTGATAACACTAAAGAAAAAGGAAAAATAAACTATTAAGAGTAAATTTGATGAAGAAAGCCCACCTAGGGAAAGAGGAAAAATGTGGGAAGAATCCAATGCACAAAGGTGACATCTTCCTTTCTTCTGTCTTCTATAGTAGAATTAGTCACACACACATTTTAACACAAATATCATAATATTTCGGCATTGTTGCCTTTATCAAACACAAAGAAGAAGAAAGTACATAGTACACAAACAATGGATTACTCCAAATGGAGTAGAAGAAGAAAGTACATAGTACACAAACAATGGATTACTCCATTTGGAGTAATCCATTGTTTGTGTACTATGTACTTTCTTCTTCTTTGTGTTTGATAAAGGCAACAATGCCGAAATATTATGATATTTGTGTTAAAATGTGTGTGTGACTAATTCTACTATAGAAGACAGAAGAAAGGAAGATGTCACCTTTGTGCATTGGATTCTTCCCACATTTTTCCTCTTTCCCTAGGTGGGCTTTCTTCATCAAATTTACTCTTAATAGTTTATTTTTCCTTTTTCTTTAGTGTTATCACTTTCCTTTATTATAAAATTATCTAGCCATTGGGCCACCTCATTTTTAAACATGTTAAAGAGAAAGATAATCTAATTGGTAGAACTAAGAAAAGTAAGCTAATTGGTAGGAATAAGAAAAGTAAGCTAATTGGTAGGAATAAGAAAAGTAAGCTGATTGTTAGAAATAAGAAAATTGAGGTTGAATATAATTCTTCTCGAATTTGTATCTTTATTTTACCTGCAAATATTGCATATTAGAGAATATTGGCATGTTTTTATGGTTGACCTCGTATCGATGTTAACAAAATGTTTAAGACAATGACGATACCAGAGTTCGGTTTGGTAATGCCTTTCTTGACCAGACTAAACAGTATGGTTATTACCAATGAGTTTAGAATCTGTGCACCAATTTTAAACTAATACGACTTCAATGATGGATTTTCATGAATATAGTTTTGTTGTGAAGGAAGATGGGAGATTATTTAGTTAAGATGATGGAGATTGAATATTAGTTGGAAAAAATGACGGTAAGTAGAGTCTATAGCTTATATTTTAAACTACAATATGAGTTTATAAATACTGTATCATTCAGGACTAATTATATCATTCGTTCTTTTCAGTTAAGTTTTAGATTTTTAAAAAACAAATATTATGTGCTGTATTTGTGTTAACTATTCATTATAATTATTACTATTTGCTCTTTACTTATGTTCATTTATGAATAAAATAAAATAGGGATTTATTTACTAGAGGCCAACTAGCCAAACCCCGTGGTTTTTGTGAGAACATCCGCAAAAAGTAGATACAAACACATAATTTGATTTTTCTCGTTTTTAGATGAACACTAAATTAAACCCAAAGTTTATATTATTAATGCTAATCCATTAATATACTTAATTTTATTAATTGTTCTTATCGTAGTACAGGCCTCTACCAGAATACCTTTTGTAAAAGGTTTTGTGTGAAAATGTGTTTATTAATTATGAAAATCATCATTGTTGTACAAATGAATCCTCTGGTTGCTGTAAAAAGTAGGCTGAAAATAGAATTCACAAAGTTTTGTGTATAATAGCAAGAGTGAATTTTGGTGTGTGTTAGATTTGATACATAGCTCAATTATCCTTATGGATAAAACGTCAGCGTCATTACATTCTAATTCACTTATAGCCACTATATATCAAATCAAATCTCACTCCGTCGTCATTTTTGTTTATAAATGTCAACTCTAAAAATCGTTTTCACATTTAAACTTGGTCAGAACCACTTGGTCGATAACACTCAATACCAGGATGTAACCAAGTCAATCGCACAAACTCACCTTGTGATTTAAGTATCTAAAGTTAACTTTATAACTTGGGTGTGATTAATTTTCAATTACAATTTTGATCATATAAACTCTTTAGTTGGTAAAGACAAAATTCATACCTAATGGTTACATTTCTTTGCTATAATGTAGTCAGTTAAGCATTATGTTGATCATCTAAAATCTGGTTATGATTGTTCAGGGATTATGTCGGGGCTAAGCCACCAATAAGCACCATAATAGCTATACAAAAATTCAGATTCAAACTTTACGTTAAATGTGGAAGAAGGTAAAGATAAACATTATAGGAACAAACAAAGACTACACTTCCCACTGTTGCCACTACACAAAGAGGTAATGGGGCTCTCGGGAAGAAAAATGATCATTAGTTATCAATCCCTTGATCAAGGTAGTGAAATTATCCTAGCACAGATTTTCATGGAGCTCTGGTAGATAGATGTTTACTGAATAAATACCAGGACAAATATGTCTATAAAAATTAGATAAACCTTTCAGAATCATCAGTAGATGAACCATCATCATAATCATTAGGTCACCAATCTTGTTAATGGTTTGCTGTACCACTTTTGTCTAACCTGGACCAATTTTTTTTACATCTTTGTACCGTCTTTTGTTAACATCGTTCGCTGTCTGATTCATCCACTCCAGTCTTGGTCTCCCTCTTGAATTTCCCCTGTTCACATCTCTTTTTATAATTATCTTTGTCAAACTATTATGTCCCAGTATATGGCCTACCATATAGAAACGGTGTTCTCTAAATTTATGTTTAGACACAGTAATCCTAAGTCACAGGAATGGCATTGCTGGTAATAATTAAGGATATTTGAAAAATCTAGCAATGGCATCAATGATAATCCAAAGTGGGAGGAATAGCTATCAAACTTAACTGATTGATAGATGCTGGAGTATAATTTGTTGAGATAAAACACTAAACACTAACGGACACAAATACACATTTTAAAAAGAGGCTTTCATTACCACAGGCAACTTCTTCAGATAAAGAGGATAACTATGCTCTAAAGAATATATATTATGTATTTGAAGAAGCGTCATCTCATTTTATGGTAGATAAAATGAGTGGAGTTTGTCAAAAAAATTAAAAGCGGGTAATACATTTTCCCTACCATTAAGTGTTCTGTCTTACGACAGGTCCATTCGTTCTGCCAGTGAACTTATACCGCTAATGCACTTTGTCCTCTGCCACCTCCTTCAGCTCCCAGAATTTTCTTCTTTCCTTAAGGTCATCCAATATTTGAATCCTCCTCCTTCCTAAGCTACTCTTGTCCTCTATCTTGCCTTCTATGATGTCATCCAGAACACATTTTCTCCTAATGAGGTGTCCGATCCAGTTTGCTTTGTACCTAAGAATCACATCCAAAATGGTTCTCTTCTCACGACTTCTCCATTTGTCACCCTGTCTGTCCACCTGATTTTCTCAAGTTTTCTGCAGCACCACATTTTCAAAGTTCTCCTAGTATTTCTTTTCCATCCCCATGAGAGTCCAAGTTTCTGCTCCATATGCTCCAAATGTAGCATTTCATCAGTTTCTTCCTCAGTTCCAAACTCAACTTGCTGGTCAGTAGTAAGTAACCTATTCTTGTTGAAAGCTTCCGTGGCCATGGCGAACCGCGATCTAATTTCCTTGGTGCAGTATTTATTCTTTGTCAACAAACTTCCCAGGTACTTGAACTGATCTATGCTTTCCAACTCTTGGTTTCCAATTTTGATTTTCAGTGGTTCTTCGTTTTTTGAAATCCTCATCAACTTTGTATTTTCAATATTGGTCTCTCAATGTTGAGCTGCATGCCATAACTTAAGATTTAATTGGTGTAGTGCTAAGAGTAGAAAAATTATGTCCTTTTTGTGTGATTCTATCCAACTTTTCTTTACATTCTTCTATATATTATACAATTACCTCATAAAGTGAAAAGAGGTTTTCCTTATAGATATATAGTATATTTGTGAGCATTCCTTTCAAAAAGGTCATATTTATGAAGTTGGCCTTTTACAAACTTTTTTTACCTCTCTTGTAAAATTTACATTTTCGAAATGACCGATTCAATGAAGGTAGAAATACTCGCCAGATCCTATTTTCCTATTAATTTCCCGTTATTATATGAATAGAGTTAACAACACAACTACTAAAAGCATATGGAATGAACACACTTCAAGCATGCATAAGCATGCTTAACACAGACTTTTAATACTATACATGAAAAATATATATATTTTCGAGAATTATGGTAAACAATTTAATAAAGCTATATAAATGAAGATCTTTTGTGGTTCTTTGCAATACCTGTGAGGGTTTGAACAAATGCTAGTTTGAGAGTTTATTTTTATTTGAAATTTTTCCTAAAATTATTTGTTTCAAAGTCATGAGCGCAACTCACGTAATATGATAAATAATGATAATAATCCACAATTGTTCAGCATAGTGGTAATGTGAGATTCAACTTCCGAAAAACCTGCATAGATAGCCGTATGGTCTCATGCGTCACTTTTGTGTTAAGACTGGACTGTCAGGGAGATAGGGGTTCGACTAACGGTTGGGTGTATTGAGGGTGGTTTTTCGTATAAAGCGTCCCAATCTCTCTCCACACAAGTGTGGGTACACTTCCTGTTAGTTAGACCTTTCCTCCCCTAAAACATTATGTAGCATAATTAGTACATATATGTACAACTCGAATGAGTGGCGAGTCACAGTGAAAAAAAACAAGCATGTGGATAGAACCAAACACAGCATGCTTGCAAAGGAGCATGCGCAGATGCTAGGCCTCATCTCATACCATCTTCCTCCCCCTCCTCTAATTGAAGGTCACCTTTCTGCTCCTCCTTCTCATAGTCTCCGTTGTATTGGTATGGGTTGTGCACTTGACGAGGTATCTCTTTCTCTTCTTCCTCCTCAGGCTGGCCCGCTGCTGCTCCGACGAGATTACCACCATGCCTGCTACAAGTTAGAGCACAGTGCTTGTCAGTTCTCTGTGCGGGGACTGCAATCGTCAGGTCTAATGAATCTCACGATATTCGGGCTTGGACAAGCCTACCTTCAATGTCACTATCCTTGTGCAGCATAAAAAAATTACTTTAAAAAAAAACACATCACTATGAGTTTGTACGATCTAATTTGAGTCAGAAGTAGCTTAACTGACAGCTAGAAGTTAACATTCTTTCTTGTAATACATTCATTATAACATTCATACATTCGGTTAAGTATTAAATTACTGGTCTGGGGCCTGCTTGTTAAGTTCATCCTATAATTATATTTAGTTTTGAACCACCAATAAGTATTATTAAAGCTCTAAATAAATATTTAGGGGAAAAAAAAGGGGGTAGATGCTCAAATTCTAAATATTCTCAAATATCCCTAAGAATTCGATGGATTTGAGGATCTAAGGGTACCATCCTTAAATATTTTATCTCACATAGCTTACACGTTATAAGTAAATGTTTCCATATTTAGATAGAGGCGCGATAAAGTATTTATTTATAAGGTTTGAATCAGTACAGTTTGTTACTTTTAAATGTGTGCTCAGCCACAAATAGAGAATATAAAAGTTAAATAGTACCACATAAACAAATGTATTACACCTAGTGGAGGCAGAGTAATATTTGTACAGGTATGGGGTTGGGTATGGATGAATTAGCAAAATAAGTTTAAAATAAAAAGCTTGTTTCACAAGCTAAAGGGTAGGATCTGGTGAATTCACCCAGCTAATCTTTGAAAAATGGACGCCCTTAAAAATTAGTTAGAGTGAACCTTATCTATAAACTTTTTGAAAGTTAAAAATTCTACAAGCTATTTAAAAAATATTTTAAGTGTGATATATCTTCCTACTGAATAATACCAGGGGGAAGTTAAATAAATCCGGGAGGGTGGGATGTATCTATCTTTTTATCAATATGTCCTTTTTACTAGCTAATAATTTAAATATATAGAAAAAAAAATTTTTTTAAGCAACTTTAAAGGTTTAGAAGAAAATATTTTAATTAACAGTTTATCTCAAGATGAAAAAAAATATCATATGGCGAATGTTGTTTGTTTTATTTATCTAGTGTTGTTTATAAGTGTTGAAAATCTGGGCATTTATAGTTTCCTTTGTAAATTTGTTTTACCAATGGTTTGTATGGCCAACTTCACTTTTGATATTGATATTCTTATATAAAATATGTATTTTGATATGCCACAAAATTAAAAATGCCAAACTGATACAAAGCACATTTGATGGAGAGAAAGATTTGCGATTTTTTATATACATTTGATAAAAAGTAGGAAAATGTCTATGTGATTTTTTAACTGAGGCATGTGAGTTTTTCAACAAAAATTTGTTGTTTTTTAAGATGAAATCTCAAATATTTATTTATCGCCCATAATGTAGGTTCTCTTGTTTTTCATATTTTACACAAGACAATCACTAAGATGAATTTAAATGCTACTTTTCAGTCAAATATAAAGATGGTCCGAATACTAGATTTTCCTAATATGAATCTTAAATTTTCTATCAAATCTCAAATCCAAATTTAAAATATTGCTCGTATCTTAGTTCCACTGTCAAATACGATTTTGTTTGTCATGTCTATTACATCATAAACAACCCATAGAACCTTTTTTAGTAAATTAATTATACCAATAACATTTTTTGTCTTTTTTGTTATTTTGTTAATCTCCCAGATATAGAAGTCTATATAATTCCTTTTACCAATTGTTTAAAATTGTTATTTCAAGATAAGATCTTCATTAATTCAATAGTATTTAGAGTTGTTTTTTTGAGATTTCTAAGAATCTCGACTTTCTCGAACACTATAAGACTCGAAAATTCGAGCATCCCATCTCTAGTAAAAACGATAAAAAAAATGGTGGTAAATATTTGGATTGACTCAAAGTTAGTCACTAAAGGAAATAAGCTAGCATAAAGGCTATGGTGAGTAGAAAAGATTGTTGATCTGGAAGTCTTTAATGCGAGCTAATTGGCTGAGAGAGAGTTTATAATTTATCTCCAGTTCTTGGTTTGTTATGTTAAATGATTTGTTTGTTCTATTATAATATTTTCCTTCTCTTTCTATTGCTCTTGATTGGACTATATGGCTTAGTGTTAACGGTAACAATTAACAGCCAGCGATTAGTTTAGACACTATACCAAACACCTGTGGTAGTGCAAGCTTGTTTTTTTATATGTAAATCTTTTATCTCAACCATTTATATTCTAGGACCACTCAGGTAAGTGTGCTGATTATCCTTATTATTTTAAAAATAATGTTTTACATGCAAATCTTTACCTTGGGAGATGTCACAGATTACAGCTATGAATCAAAGTTAACAACACATTTAAAAAACAATTTATATGAGTTTAGTCTTTCATATGGGTCTGCGAGCTCAAGTTTTTAAACCAGAGTCAATCTCTAGCAAGCTTTTCATAAAGCTCTCGAGTATCAAGGCAATATTGAGTTTGGGTTGAATAAATATATGATTTTAAAACTTATATCATCTATTAAAAACAAACTGTTTTTTAATATTTATTTTTTTGAATGAAATAAAATAGATATTTAGAATAAAATATGTTTTAAACTTGTTTTTAAATAGTTTAAAAAATCAAACTATAGTAGATTATAGAATTAACTTCTAAATATATTGATATAACTCTATTAGGAAAAGAAAGGTGGATAGAAACATATAAAAGGGGGATGAACACAATATGGCCTTTACAATGAAAAGAAGAACACAGTTCACACTTTACACTGCTGCCAATGGCCAATGGGGTTGCCTCTTAAAGAAAATTGATCGTCACCGCCCAATCCCCCGACCCAGGTTTCATTCTATTGGAACTCATCAGGGAAGAGTGTGAAATGCGCAACACAACTTCCTAAAAGTGAAAACTAAAAAACCCAAAAGGGGAGAAAAATGAAAAGAATGATAGAACACATAAATAGGAACATGTAAAAGGTATAACAATAAAGGACATTGGATGTGAACATTGGCAGCATTGTAAAGTGTGAACTGTGTTATTCTTTTCATTGTAAAGGCCCTATTGTGTTTGTCCCCCTTTTTTATGTTTTTATCCACCTTTCCTAAGCTTTCTTCCAAATATAATACTTCTAAATATACTGTAATAGTAACAAAAACATTAATTTTGATACAATTCAACATTATCTGGAGCACAGCTATTAACTTGATAGTGACCTCCTAAGAAGTCAGAGCATTAATGATGTTTAAGATGTACATGTATGATAAATAAAATGATAGAATATTAAGAAAATGGTAGAGTACAAACAAAAGTAAAAACAGTAACACATATTTACACACTGGTCAATACGATGAACAAAGTCCATGATTTCAAATGAATAAAATATATGAAGTATTTTTGAAGCCAAATTGATTTCATTTTGTCAATTTTTTTTATGTTTGAAAAATAATTATGTTGTGATTGATTAGTTATAAGAACGGCAATAATTCAGCACATATTAGTTTTTAGCCGGGAATATTCTTATTGGCAAACCTTTATAATCGCCGTAGCCATTATTCCTTTTCAAAGTTAAGTTGAAATTTTGAAGCTTCACACACACCTCAACAACTTTAATTTTTAATTTTTGAATAGTGGTTGTACCTCTTTTAGAGTAGTAATTACTTATTTCTATAAGGTAGCAGTGAGCATATAAGTAACAATAAAACAATGTCCTACCCTGGCAGTTGTGGCCGCCTATTGATGTCCAGGGGTGCATCTAAAAGATGGTTGTGTCGTTCTCTGGCCACGTGATTCACTGCCTGGTTCATGGGGTTGTCACCCACCTCAAAGTCCTGCTGCTGTTGCTGAGGAAACTCCACCTCGTTGTAGGGGCGATGGATAGGCTGTGGGCCGTGCCAGGAGCCGCGATTCTCCCAACCCCAACTGTTCCTTCCATCAGGCTTTTCTTGGCTGTTCACCGGTGGGTGGATGGCTTTCTTCAATAAGACACAGAGTCATTCCCTTCATTAATACCTTTATATAAATGTGAACAAAATGTTACAGATGACAGTCTCAATAACATAATAAAAAAATGGAGTATCTAACACAATAATACCTAGTTTCTAATAGTTACATAAGCCCTAAGAGCATTCTTGATTTTTTAATCAGCCAAGAACAGACAATTTATTCACTAATATTGTTTACAAGAAATGTGTCTCAGATTTATAAGTCTCTGGAGAGATTAGTTGCCTTTTGTTTCTGTGGTGTATTAGTGTCTGTTTGGGTTAGAGCCATACATTAATTATACTAATATACTAGATACAAGGCTGGTAAAATATTAAATGAAATGTACCCACATTTGTGTGGAGAAATGAGATACCATTCGGCAAATACATCCTCATTAAACATTATCAGGAATCGAACCCTGATCTTCCAGTTGCGTTTTTTTTTTAAAGATATGGGGTTCATTTTTTTTTTTTTGAACACAGTTTCAAAATATAACATTTCAACTTCTCGAGAACTTTATGGATGAACTGTAATTATTTTCTGTCTTTGTTTACATATTTTAGTCTGACGGTTGGGTTTTACTAACAATTGGTCGGTTCCAAAATTTGATCAGTTCCAGTTTACTATCTGGGTTGTCAATTTTAAATTCACCTTAATCATACAATCTAATCTAAAACCATTTGGTTTTAATTGTTTTAATTTTTCTATAATATGGGCATTTAAAAGGTTTTGTCCAAAGAGCCGGTAGACATTAATTACTATAAAAAACTTGTGTAATGGAAATTTAAAACTATTTTATGTCAACTTTAATTATTCTACTGTAGAGTATGCATTAAGATTTTTTTTTATCTTGTTTTAAGACCTAACAAAACAACAATAAGAACAGAAAACGATAACGGTTCTCAAGCAAGCCAGCAGAACCAAGGTAATGAATGATGAACCAAACCATTCTAGATCATACAAGTGGCTTAGTTCTATTTGTATTCAGACCAAAAAGTTTTAGATTTAAATAAGTTGAAAAATAACACATGAACACAGGTATCAAGCTCAGGACCTTTTGCTTAATGCACCAATGCTCTACCACTTATCTATCCAGAATTAGTCCTATGCTCAGGGTCAATATTTCCTCATAGTTCAAAGCTTAGTTTTAATAAACTAATTTAAAATAATTGAATTGTGGTTTCGTTTCTAAGGTAATTTCTTTAATTACAATGATTTATAGCTTGTGAGTTGATATTCTAATTCATTAGAACAATAGAACATGTTCTTTCCCCCCACCGTGTGTTACTATATGTTTGGGTTATGCGCTAGAGTGGTTGTTAAAATTAATTGATTAACTAAACCTACATTTGGGTAAAGAACTAATCATCATAATCATCATCATGAACACTTTCCAGCCACTGACTGGGTCTGTTTGAAATATAAACATCTGCAACGTCTCCTTTCACCCCACCACCTCTCCTCCTCTCTCCTCCACACTCCCTTCAGTCACCTGTTCCTTGGTCTTCCTCTTGGCCTCCTGTCCCCCACTTCAATATCCGACATCTTCTTTGGTATCTCTTCCTCCTTCCTTCTCCTCACATGACTGTCCCACCTTAGTCGTGACTTCTCTATCCTCTCCTGCACTGGCTCCTCCTTAACTATTCCTCTCACCCTCTCATTTCTCCCCTTTTCATTCTTGTCACTCTGATAGTACTTCTCAGAAATTTATAAGGTACTAAAAACTAGATTAATTTTGCACACAATTAAATGGTATAGTATTTTTTGTTATAGCTAGAACGTTCAACACAAGCATTATTAATTGTTTAATCCATGATGAGAGTAAGTTCAGCTGTATTCATTTGTTGAGAGGGTGTAAAAACAATAGCTAATGAAAAAACTTTCCAAGTGTTCCTGGCCGGATTTGAAACCTGGCCTCCTTGACGGTAAGGCTCACAATGAGAGCCCCTTGACTTTGGCTACTTGCCCATCCATTAGAGTATAATAGTGATTGTAAAAGTTACAGACCAATTTTCATAGAAAGCGCTTTATCTGATAACTAGAATAGTTGATAGATCTACTTTCACATATTTATACATAAGGCTGTGTGATATGCAATTGTTAATTTATATAGATGGAATAGATATCTATAACTGCTTCAGTGGCCGCATGCTCTAAGGTTTCACTATCACAATAGACTAAACTGCCAATGACGGGGAGATCAGGATTTGATCCCAGTTGGGTGTACTGACGTTTTTTTCCCCTAAACAGTTTTCCACTAATATTCCATGCAAATGTGGTTACACTTCCTCTAAATTCAACCTTCCTAATCTCTAACCCATTAGAGTAATTATTACATAGGTGTATAACCCTAACGAGTTGTAAGACACGATGCTAAAATATATGTATCATAGCTATTAAATAGTAATATGTTATCAATGTTAAATGTAAAAAAATATATTTTATAATAGTTATTTACTTTCACAATCTTACTAAATGTTAGCTGTGTCTGTATCTAGCTGGAGTGGTTACGATTAGATGAAATGGTGGTATTTATGATTAGCTCAGTTCCACCTGCATTTAGGTGAAGTGTGGTGATAGTTACTACAGTTAGCTTAATTCTCTTACATTTAGCTGGAATGGTGGTAGTTATGATTAGCTTAGCTGGAATGGTGGTGTCTATGATTAGCTTAGCTGGAATGGTGGTGGCTATGACTAGCTCAGTTCTACCTGCATTTAGCTGAAATGGTGGTGGTTACGATTAGCTTAACTCTCTTGCATTTAGCTAGAGTGGTGGTAGTTACCGTTAGCCTAATTCTACCTGCATTTGGTTGTACCCATATCCGAATGGTACAGGCACCACCCCGGCAGGTACATTCTGCCAGTTGTTTGCGTTATTGGCCTGCCTCTCTGGGTGAAAAGGGGGCTGCTGGGGGATGTGGTTCCCATCAGGTTCTTGGAGTGTCCTCTCAGGAGCTGGTCCCACTCCTTCTCCTTCAACATTGTTAGACAACCCCTTCTTGTTGTTGTCCTACAATAACGTATGAGATGGTTTTACACTTTAACCAATACAAACTAATTCAATAATAGTTAAATACAAATAGTGATGGTTAATAATTGGCACAACACAATCATACATATTTTCTCAGGTAGGCCTACTATTGATTATAATTTGTGACAACATTTTCAAAAACCATCTATCAGTAAGCTAGCTACCCCTTTGTAAGTTTTCCTTAAAAAAATGTATTTAGAATAGATATATCTTAAAAAATAATAATTCCAAAGCCATTTTAAAAAAGTTAGATATTTCCAAAAATTAGGAATTAGTAAAACACCAACAATCGATTTTTGTGTGTATGTATATATATATGTATATATATATATATATATATTAAAACATCTAATTTGAACTATTTGTGAATTTTAAAAATCTGGTCATTATTAAACTACCCTTAAATTTAGGGATTGAATAAAGTTATAAAAAACTTCACGAGGCATAACTATATATAACTTTTATCTATCAAGTTTGAACAAAATACATCAAACTGTTAAGTTGCAGCACCAGGGAAGGACATAGAGACAAACATAATTGTTAGACCAACTTTTTAGGTTTGGGGGCACACAAAACATTAAGATGCATCATATATATAGTAAAAAAAACTTTATATAAGAAAATAAAAATGGAAAATTTAAAGAGTCAAGTTCTAAGTTTCTTATAATTTTACATAAGGTAAGGTTAGGAAAGGAGGGGAATAGAGTGGGAAACTATTTAGTGAAAACTACCCTCAGTAACCTGACTGGGATCGAACCAAGATCTCTGTCATTGAAAATCTAAACAATTGCTAGAGTAACACCTTAGACCACGTGGCCACTGAAGCCATGGCATAATGTTGTTGAACAAAACAAAACAACACATTAAGCCTAAAACAAAAATGTGTAGCTTAAGAATATATTCGAGAGATTAAAGCTAGCTACAGAGTATTCTTTGGGTAAGTCCATTTTTGACATAAAGAAAAATATTGCGAATATACGAAAATGTGTTTCAAGGCAAAATTAATAAAACATGACTCAATCTTCAAATAATAAAATATAATAACAGCTTTGACAGTGGTGTTGTGCATTGATAATTCAAAAAATTTGATAATCTGGATAGCTTTGACAATTTCAAGTTTGAATTAGCAAGATCGTGCTGCATAGTGGTTTTTAATATCTCAATTTTGCTCTTAAATACAAGTAAACAAAGGTTCTATCCCTGAAATGAAACAGGAATATTGTGAATTTGGTAATTTTCAATAATTGTGTTCACTGCCAGTTTTTTTTTCTATTTTATTTCAGTGCTGACAAATTATATGCGTACTCATGACCTTTGCATTCTAGTTATTTTACTCAGATCAAAAATGATTGTTTTGTTAGACTATTTTGCTATGGTTTAGACTTTATATGTGTTGGTTTTTTGCAAATAATTTACAATTAGGTATAAACATAAAAAAACATATGTTTAATGTAATGTTAGATGAATGTAGATGATTGAAGATGTAAATGTTAAAACTAGAAAAACCAAAGTTAAAATTTAGTGATTTGAAAAAAAAAAAAAAATGTGACTTCTATAAGTTCCTGTTAATTAATTTTGTTCATTGGTAACATATTGTATACTCATAATCTCAATTTAGATCACAATTGTAATCCAAAGAGAAAACAGCAACCTAAAGAGTTCTTAAATTGAAATGAAAAGAAAATATCTAAAAGTAAGATTTTATTCTATATATAAGGTTCAAGCAAACTCTTTGGATCCATGGAGAGTTGAGATACTTACTTGAGTGTCAAGATGGGGTCTAGCGCCCACCGGATTATCCGCCGAGTTCTTGTCTGCGTTTACACGAGGCCGGGGTAAAGGAACATTCTGTATATTGCTCTTATGGACAGCAGCGTTGAGAGCCGCCTTGTCTTGACTCAATACTGCGTCAGGATTGATCTGGGGCGTAGTAGATTTTGTAGAGTTCTGCACATCATTAGAGGAACACATTTACATATAATGCGTGTGTTTGACACTTAATGTCAATACTATAAGGACCAAATACATCAGTCATGCCGCAAAATGTTAATTTACTACTTAATAAAAATGTTTGGTGATGAATTTCAAACCGGTCTAATATCAAACTTAGTACATCTTTAAGCAGTAAGCTAACACTTTCCCAAAATGAACTAATTTGTTAGAACAAAAATAAAAAATACATTCATAAATTTGGATGATTGATAATAGATAAAGGTACCTATAATTCAAATAAAATAAACTTTTTGGTTGTTATATAATATTTGTGTATCGAATACACATAGAACAAACAGATTATTTTGAAAACTTTCCATCAAATAATGTAGTCCAATGTTCGTTCATTTGAAGGGAAAATACAAACACATTTTACTGTGCAGCCAAAATTGATAAGATTTTACTATATTTTTAATCTTATTTTAAATATAATAAAGAAAGATTATTGTTACTCTAGAGGTATTGATAATATCTATCAAATATGACAGTTGAAGATAACCTGACTCAACATATGAATACATGAACGTAGATTAAATTCTTTAGTTGTCTGGACCCTCCCAATGAGCATTGGAATGGACTTGCTTCTCTATTAATTATATTCAGTTTTGCCATTTATATTCCCAAAGTTCCGTTGACTGTTAATTTTTTTTTATGTCAATTGTTCACCATGTAAATAACTCATAATAGTTAACCACTCTGTGTTCTTTTTTGTTATTTAGCACCCCATCTTACTACCTGTCCTGTGATAAAATAATAGAACAGCACCTTATGAAATTTTTATAAAATGAAAAAAAAGCTAAAAAAAAAAAAAAA
>CABFOW010000066.1:135322-173455 GCA_902141385.1 Timema californicum
AAAAAAAAAAAAAAAAAAAAAAAGATGCCCACAGGAACACAAAATAAAATACAACACTGACCTACTCTTGTATTTATCCAATAGAGCCAAAATGTGCACGCTATGTTTTTATTTTTATTGTTTTAGTTTCTAAATAATTGTGGCCACTGGTCTAATTTAAATGACATTATACATTAAAATAAATTTTATATCAATATTTTTTTTATTTACAAAAAACCCTTTATATGTGACTTCATAAACAGTATATTTACAAATATTATTTTAAATTATTTTTGATTAATTGTTTAAGGAATTTTAAGGCTGCATTTAAGACCTTTGAATGTGGATGAGACGATTCAAGATATCAGATTCTAGATTTTAAAAAAATATTTATTCCAAATTTTGGGTTGGAATTTATTTTAGAGTCCTTAAATAATGCTTAATGATGGTTTAGTAAATCATGATTTTAAGGATCATTTTAAAAATCAGACCTTATCCCACTAGTGAATGAATGTGATTTCTGTTCATTTATGGGGGTAGACAAGAAACAGTGGATACAGCTAAAAAAAAAACCTCCCTACTTAATCCATTATTACTAACTTTCTCCACACTTCCCTAACCGCGCATACTGCCTTCGCTTCAACAACATCCATAGATGAGTCATACAGTAGCCCCATGGCTTCTTTGGTGCTGACTGACAGCTCACAGCTGACTCCTGACAGTCAACATTTAGGGATATACCTAAATTTTGACTGTCAAAAGTGACAGCTGCTAAACACATGTTTTTGAAGATCATCTGTTTCGGCATAGGGATACGTAATTTGGTATGGTAATTTTTTAAAGCTGTCAGTCAGCACCAAAGAAGCCATGGGACTACTGTACATACTCTTTTAGTCTTAACATTCTTAATGTTGCTCTTTTTCACACATTCGTCTACAACATTTAGCCATGTCTTATATGGCCTGGCATGGCATTGGCGTACTAAACCGAAGGTCCTGGGTTTGATTCTGTTGTCTAGGTGTCATTTTTCAACTCTTCCATCATATATTTGATTGACTAAGAATGTTTAGGAACCCCTGGATTTGACCTGTCTCTACTTTTGAACTATTAATGACATTTTATTTTTTATTGTTTTAATGCTCGAGTAATTAAAACTTTCATAAGTTTTCTAGGGTGTTCATTTAACAATTTAATAATGCAGAAAGTTTTCACTAATGTTTTAACACTATAGCACTGTCATTTTCAAAAAGGACAGTAGTTTACTAAAAAATAAAAAAAATATGAGTGAAAAATGATCCTGGACTTCTGGATAGCTCAATGGTTAGTGCATTGGTGTATTAAACCGAGGGTCCTGGGTTTGATTCTCGTGTCTAGGTGTCATTTTTCAACTTAAAGAATATGATATTTAAATACGGCTATAACCGTAATCAACAAATAATAGCTTGGCAACCAAACCAACGTAGTATAAGTAGCTTAAAGACCTAAAATACAGTCCTCTTAACACAAAACCAAAGAAGGTTGTCAACTATGCCAAATAATTCAGATAGTTGCCATACAATTTGATTTCTTATAACTTTTCTAATATGAATTATTTGAATAAAATTAACCTTTATAATCCTGTTCTACTAGTCTAGTCAAATTAAGTCGCCCATAGTCAGTTCAAGAATTAGAGCATAAGACTAATAGTAGTAATAAAATCTATTATCAATTAACAATAAGTCAACTCCCCATTCTTTTATTTTTAAGATTAGTATCCAAACACAGCGCCTTAAAAGTGATAAAAGAGCAATATTATGAAACACACATGCATGTTTCTTTTAGATAGCAACAAAACACTGAAGCTTGAGCTATAAAAATACAAAGCATTGTTACACATTGTTTCCCTCCAAGGTCTTGATAAACTCTCTGGCACAAACCATTGTTCATTTATTTGTGAACCCTTAACTTCTTTTAATTCTTATCAACAAGTTTATGTTGTTGCTAATGGCAATGATTGTCAAACCACAGAAGAGACAAAGGAATCTAACAATATGTTTGTATATAACCCAAACAGGTAGGGAGCAAAATGGTGAAAACATGTATGTGGTTATATGTACAAACATACGATTGTAATTGTATTCTTCTCAAATATGAGTTAAGAAATTGTATATTACAGCACATCAAACAAGTGAAACCTCATGAATTGTTTTGATTGCAAGTACTGATAGTATCGGGACAGTCTGTTTCAATAAAATATAGGACCTTTATGTATTTTATTGATACTAACACTTTTACACATAGATCAATTTGAAAGAGTGTCTTACGGTGGTTTGAGCATATTGAGAGGATGAGTATGGACCGAGTAATGAAAGAAATATATGAAGGTAAATTGTATGGATCAAAAATAAGGGGTAGGCCATATAAGACATGGCTAAATGTTTTAGATGAATTTGTGAAAATATTAAACATTATGAGTTTTAAGAATAAAAGAGCATGTATGACTCAGTCTATGGATGTTGTTTATTATTATTAGCACCGCGTCTTACTACCCGTTCGGGCATGGATGTTGTTGAAGAGAAGGAAGTACGTAAGGATAGGTAAGTGTGGAGAAAGTTAATGAGGATGGATTAAGTATGAAGTTGTTTTTTGAGCTATATTCAGTTTCTTGCCTACCCCTTAAGGGAATGGTGTGATTAGGTATGTATGTATTATATATGAGGGTTATCAGAGCTCAAGACCGATCAATTAGAGTGAATTTCAAGGTCCTGGACACCCTTAGAGGTGTAAGACCAAAAACTAACCCAGAGCACCCAACCAAGATGAAAACCCTGACCTCTTAGTTCAGGGATATACCAAAATGCTTAAGATTAGTTTGTGTAATTAAGTGGAATTTAGAAATGGAAAAGGGTGACATGGTGGTCTAGGGGTAAGGTGTCGGACTTCTATGCTGGCGCCCGGGGTTCGATCCTCGGCCCCGGCAAAGATTTATCTGATTACCAAACCCTTCCTTCACCTCTGACAAGACATCTTGTGAATGTGAGGAATGCCAGGTCTCCACCGTGGTTCGGATTCCACGTTAAACTGTAGGTCCTTCATTTCATCTCGCAATCACCCTACCATTACACATTAGCGTAAGTGCGTATAACCTGAATGGGTAGTAAGACGCGGTGCTGATGATGATGATGATAATAATAATAATAATAATAATAATAATAGAAATGAAAACCAGTTTTGTGTCATGTTATCAAGATACAATGACATAGTTTTTTTCTCTTTAGGTCTGCATCTCATTTGCTTAGGGGTTTTCCATAAGCTTTGTAATGATGTTGAGGGGTGGAGAGCTTTAATGTATACAAGGTGTTACGAGGGGATAGGGTGAGTATACTCTGTCTATGATAGGAGAGGTGTTAAGTGATGGCGAGCAGAAGGTTATTGATTGCAAACATTGGCTGGAACTATTACCATAGAATGGGTATAAATCAGTGTGTTGTATAACACAAATCTTATACTTAAATTCTAATGTTGAAAAAATAATTTATATTCAGGATTTAAAATTGATTTTGGGTAGTATTAAATCTGAGTCCCTTTCTTAGTTTCACAAAAGCTTCCCTGTGTGTGTGGGGGGGATGGGGGGTCGGCCTAAATATCTACAATGGTGTTACAGGGGTGATGTTTGAGGGCGAGGCGGGTGGCGCGGGGTGGGGGAGGTGGTTAGGAGGGTAAAAATAGTTAAGAATAAAAAAAGGCCTTGAATGGCTTATGGGTGACCCCTTACCCTGGCAGCACTCCAAGGCATCCCACTGCTATAAACCAGCCCAACCAACATATTTGAACCTGCACCAATAAAATGATGGAAATGATCGATTATTTAATTAAGTAAAATATAACATCAAATTATTTGCTCTAGAACTGCATATTAAATAATAATTATGGTTGCATACACTTTTATTTATAAAATAACTTGTTTTTTATAGTGCTTAGTTTAGAATGTCAATCCTGGCCACCTACTTGCCATGTGTATTTTATTTGCCGCTGCGTCTCACTGCCGCAGTTAGAAACACATGAACTAATTATGTTAATGTGCTAGGAATGGGAACATTAGATTATGAAGAAGTGTACCCATAGTTATCTAAAAAGCCATTTAGAAAATACCATCTTCAGTACACCTGACAGAGATTAGAAACTTGATCTCTATGCCATTGTAAGTGTGACACCTTAAAACATTCAAACAATGAAGCAAGTTACTTGCTATAAATGTACAACAAGGTCACCACCACATTTATTTATAGGTTATTATATTTGTGTTTCAAAGATTGTAAAACTCAGAATATGCAGAATAATAATGTTGTTGATTGTTCTCTATGGGTGTGAAACGTAGTCTCTTACCTTACTTGACGGGAACAAAATCTAGTGTGTTCAAAAACAAGGTTCTTAGGAAAATATTTCGTTCAAAAAAGGTATGAGGATATTGGTGAGTGTAGTTGGTTACACAATGAGGACTTACACACCAAGTACACATCACAAGACATTGTTAGGATAATAAAGTCATATTCTGAAAATTGAAAAATTACACCTGGACACGGGAATCGAACCCAGGACTTTTGGCTTAGTACGCCAAATCCCGTACAGTTATAATAGTCTTGTAGATTACATAAATAGAATCTAGAAACGTGTTATGGTTATAGACTGAAACACCCAATGAGAAAGGACCTTTGGGGAGGCCTAGATTTATATGGGAAGATAATATTAGAATGGATATGAAAGAGATAGGGTGTAATAAGGTGGGCTGGATAGAACTAGCTCAGGATAGGGATAGGTGGCATACTTTTGTGTTTTAAAAATTCATAAGATTACTTATGAACTCAATAATATGATTATGCAAGCAAGTAAAAGTATTTATGTGTTCTTCAAATTACAATTCCTCTGTGCTATTTGTGAATGATGTAATAAATACAAGCGCGCGATACAAAAAGGGACCAATGCATAAAAAACTACACAAAAAACAATTACAAGAACAAGCATTTAATGGATAATTTTAATTGAATAGCTTGGAACAAGGCACTTTAAAATTATTTAGTATGAATTAATCTTTATATATATATATATATATCCCACAACAAAATGTTAACAAAGCAAACTTTATTATTATTATTATTATTATTATTACTATTAGCACCATGTCTTACTACCCGTTCGGGTTATACGCACTTACGCTAATGTGTAATGTTAGTGTGATTGTGAGATGAAATGGAGGACCTACAGTTTAACGTGGGATCCGAACTACGGTGGAGGCCTGGCATTCCCCACATTCACAAGATGTCTTGTCAGAGGTGAAGGAAGGGTTTGGTAATCAGATAAATCTGTGCCGGGACCGAGGATTGAACCCCGGCCGCCAGCGCAAGGATATAAAAAAATACCAAAGTTATTTTATACAATCCGTGTTTAGTAAGTCAATAAGTTAGTTTTTACCTGATTTTGTCCTCAATGCCTAGTTTAAAAAAAAAATTGAATGGCTGAACTAAGGTCAGTTTATTAAAATTGCAGTTTTCTTGTACTGTTAAGTTAGGCCAATGATAACAGATACAAACATCAAAATACACAAGTAAGCAATACATATTTTAGGATGTTTTGTCATACTATTCAGCTCTAGAAAGTTTCATATACAAGTGACTAGTTATTTTTATGGTATTTATTATTACTGACCTTAAAAATGACATGTTACAATCAAAATCAGTCAACAGACCATTTAGCTAAGTGTTATGTTAAATAGCAAAGCTATTATTTTGTTAATTATGGTTATAATTGCATCTAAATATCATATTCTTTAAAATGAAAAATGACACCTGGACACAGGAATCGAACCCGGGACCTTTGGCTTAGTAGGCCAATGCTCTAACCCCTGAGCTATCCAGGAAATGCCCCTTGCCCTGGGTCATTCTTCACTCATATTCCTGGTTAGAGCATTGGCATGCTAAGCCAAAGATCTCGGGTTCGATTCCCGTGTCCAAGTGTTGTTTTACAGTTTAAAGAATAAGTGTTGTTAGTTGCACCAACAATGCGAGCAGATATTAAGTAACATGTGTTAAATACATACAAGCTAGTAATGAACCTCAGACACAGCAGTGGTAGATAACAGCAAAGAAAATAAAAATCATGAATTTTTTTTTGTTCATATGTATTTTTAGTCTTTTTTAATACTACACAAATATGGCCTGCATCAGTGGGCAGTGACAAAAATGTCAAGGTTCAAAACCCAAACACGCTTAATGGTGAGATTTTTTTCTAAATAATTTTCAGTATACCTCCAAACAAATGCAGTTAAATTACCTTTTTATTGTATCTTTACCCGCCTCGGTGGCGTAGTTGGCTAACGCGCTAGTCGTGTTGAGCTCGACTGCCGAGGACGGGGAGATCGAGGTTCGAAATCTCGGTCGGGCGAATTGTTTTTTTTTTTCTAAATGGTTTTCCACTCCCCCTCCACGCAAATGCGGGTTCACTTCCTCTAATTTCACCTTACCAATTCTTAATCCATTAGCGTAATTAGTACTTAAAGCGTATAATCCGAACGGGTAGTAATACGCGGTGCTAAATAATAATAAATATTGGATCTTTCTCATCCCTGCCCCACGAATAGCACAGACGGTTTGTATGATCCAGTGCATACACATACACAAGTATGATCCCTTTTTAAAAGTATTATTTACATCAGAATTATTAGGGTTTAATTTCACAATAAAAGGATTAAAAGCGTGTCGAATTGTATTAGAATTAGCTTCAGATAGTGGATGAAAATCTCATGTGCGGAAAAATGACTCTTTGAACTGATACTCGATAATGTGACCTTGAATTCTTGGGTCATTGTGGCAAAACAAAAATCTGTTAACTAGTGTATTTAATATTTGTGTTATTTATATGGTCTTGTTTTAAGCAATAAAGAAAAAATGGCTGAATGGTCTAAGATTTCACTCTTATTTTAGACTAGCCTGGTGATGCTGGGGTGATCAGGGTTCGAATCCTGGTCGGGACTACTGAAGGTGGTTTTTCCTAAATGGTTGCCCACCCTCCTATCAAGCAAATGCCAGTAAGTTACACCTAAAATGCTCCTTCCTTATCCTTACCCCATTAGAGTAAATTTCATGTGCGTATAACCTGAACAGGTAGCAAGACGTGGTGATACACATGCACACACACACACACACACATTTATTAGATTGTTTTGCTGGAAATAGTTTATCAAATCAGATGTGTATGTAAAAAAACATATTAGATTGTGCGTGGCCAATATGTTAGTAGTTTTTTGTACAGTTAAATTGGTGCAGCATTCAAAGGTGCTTATCAACTTTATTGTTTGTTTACTCTGGTCGCCACAAATGTTTAACATTAGACTCATTATGAGTGAGGAATATAGTCAAACTAATATTTACTTTTCTTTTGTATACCATATCTTACTTTATATTCTTATATTTACACTCATCAGGCAGGAATGAACAAGGTTTAATTTGCTTGAAGGGCGAGTGGAAAACAATTTAATAAAAATCTCCCCTAGTGCACCAAGTCAGGATTCGAACTCCGGCCTTTCCATAACCAGATCAGACAGATTGACACCTTAGCCTGCATGCTCACCGATGTGCACAATCTATATTTTGTGTGGGAGAATGAAATTAAGTATAAAATTTCCTCTTCGGCTGATACACAGAAGATCTGATTACTTTAATTTTTAATGACATTAAACTGGTTACCTATTTTGTAATCAATAGTTATACTCATGTGTACCTAACAGTAACATGTTTTTGTTTGTGAGTGAAACATATTAGACTATCGAGATCCCTCCAAGGACACTTGGTCAGGATTCCAACCCTAACAATCCAAGCTCCAGTAAACCAGATTAGACGAGCCTAACATCTAGTATGTGTGCACACCAATTAGGCTAACAAAATTTTACTTAGCTGTAGATCACCGGATGATTTTATTTTTGTTTAAATAAACTATCTTTAATAGCCTTCATAAAAGAGCTATCAATATAATTTTTTTATGACTAGTGGTATATTGATAAGTTAAAAAAAAAAAATGTTGTCTCGTAGGCAATTCAGAACTTTAATTTCCTATAAATGATTATGGTTTTCACTTGCTTGCTTGCTAGATAAGATGTAATAAAGACCGTGATTGGTGGAAAAGGAATTGTTAATCACAGGAAACATGTCCAAAAACCCAAACTCTTTAGGTGAGACAAAAAACTCCTTTGCAATCTAGGACTAATACCTTATCTGTACTTTAAATGTGATTTTTTAAGTGATGTTATGATGGTATTATACAGCACACATTTCCTTTAGGCAGTTCACTATGAGTATGTCTATTAAGGCTAGGGATCAGTAAATAATTAAATGTATTTACATATATTGTGGACATGACTGTTTCCTTTCTGTGGGTTAGCGTAACACATCCGATCAAAGTATGAACAAAGAAGACAAAAGGAGCTAAGCACAACCTCTAAACCAGTATCATATTAATGAGAGGACACCTATATTGTAATGGATCCTGATGTATTTAATATCCTTAGTGAATAATAGTGTTACGTTGCACTATTAAGAACAATCATATTAATAAATAATAATTTTAAGTTGTATGTTTTTTTACCAATATGTGTTATACTTGTACATTAATTATGCTAACAGAATGGGTATGAGGACAGTAACATTTTAGGAGAAAGGTACCCTCATCTGTGTGGAGAGTGGGAAACTATTTAAGAAAAACCACCCTCAGCAAACCTGGGTTGTATTGAACCTTGGTCTACCCATCACCGCCAATCGAGTCCGATACGAGAGGGACGCTTGAGACCATGTGACATAGTGGAGGTAAGTTGCGTTATTCTTTTGGTGGAAAGTCCCATCTACAACGAGTCAGTTAAACCAATTTTTTTTATCAAAAATTACTACTTATATATATATATATATATGTTAACATAAACATAGCTACAACTGTCTCAAATTATTATAGATGGCATGATCATGTGATGGCAACTTAGGGCAATTCTCTTAAACATAGTATGGAATAATGGTTACAAATACAAAACAGCGCAGGGACATTTATAACTGTCTTCGCTTTTTAAATATTACAAGGTCTACTTTTATAAAGTTATCCAAGGGAAAATGTTTGATTTTATTCAGTTAAATATGTACTTTTATTATTATTATTATTATTATTATTGTTATAAGTTAAGGTTGTGTGAAGGTAATTTTTTAAATATAAGGTGAAGTAGAAGCAAAGCCTGAAACATGTGAAGCAAAGTCTAATACATGGTTATTGTTGTTCTTGCACAGCAGTTTGTTTATTTATTAAGTACAGCTATATAATTACATATAATTAAAGAACAAACCTAGACACACTATTATATTTTATGCTGATGAATATGAATTTATCTATGCTTAAGTTAGAGATATCATCTAATCGCTAGTTGTGTTAAAATACTGTTATAAAGCTGGTCTAAAAATATGTTTTTAATAGCAACGTGTCCTACTACCTGTTCAAGTTTTATATATATATATATATATATATATATATATATGTACTAATGATTTAGGAATTTGTAAGATTGACTTTAGAGGAAGTGAAGTCAAATTAGCGTTTAGGAAATGGAAAACCACTTAGGAAAAAACCACCCTCATTGCACCTGACAAGGATTCAAACCTCGATCTCTGTGTCATTTGCAGTCTAGTATATTGAGAGAATGATGCCATGTGTCTACCAAATTAAATGTTGAAAATTATTAATGTTTTAGTAAACTATTAGCATTATTTGTCCAATCAATTATATGGCTTATTTATAATATTTTCCCGTACAGCTTATATGCATGCTTTAAGTCAAAACTACCTGAATAACCAACTTACTAGAAATAATATGAAAAAATCCTGTAAAATTAGTATAATGACAAGTTTTGATATTCCCTTTTAATGATTAGAAATAATTGTCTGTAAAAATAGTTCTGATATTTCCCATTTTAATTTTCAAATAATGATGTTGATTAACTATAGGAAAATAGATATGCACACATTACTGCAAAGATTTTATACATACATGTATATATTTGATTTAATTTTAAAAATAATTTTTATTTACATTGTTAATTAAAATTATTATTTAAGATACAGTTCAGCAAACTTGTATGATACCTTAGTTGAAACAAAAAAAAAAAATTAAAATGTTCTTGAAAATGGAATATCAATAGATTTATATAAACCCACTTTTTAACACTTTACTAATGCGTGAAAGTGAGTTTGGATTTTCAAACAAACAAATTTATATATCTTTACATTTGACTAACTCTATGTGATGAATTCTTTTTAAAAGTTTTCTTGCTAACTTAGTTCATTTTGATGTAGCAAGTTTATATATCGTCTTGGATGTTTTTTTCTAAAAATAAGTAGAAATGGTTGAAACATTTCATCATATAGCTTGTATTAATACATTTTCGAATTAACAAATACTTTGTTGTTGATCAAGAAAAAATTACTGTGACTATATTTCTACTATAATATGTTAACCAAAATATGTGTAATTCTACCAAATTATAGCACAAATACATTCATTAATTTTCAAATAATGTCCCTAAATAAAATATTTTATTTTCTGAAGAGGCGGGCGAGTAGACGGAAAATTATCTTGCGCTGGCTGCCATTAAGCTTTTAATTTCTAAAGAAAGTGTTAAATTGTAGTAAATAATGATTCTCTCGAAGATAAGCTTAGTCAATTTCAAACTTTTTTTTAAAATTTTTTAGAAACACCTCTGCAGATGCTTTTCCATTTACTTCCCCATAGTAAGGATGGGGAAACAAATTTGGGACAGATAATTGAGAACGAAAGAGTACACAATAAAGCTGGTTTTCAACAACAATATAATTTATTTAATAAACCTTGGTATAACAAAAATACCCTTAAATACACACAAAACAGCTACCATTTTAAACTTTTGACCAAATACAATTGAAAGCTTCTAGAATATGTGCATTAAGTACAACTTTTAACAGAGCAATTACAGGTTTTTTGCAAAAAATTAATCATAATAAATTTACCTGAACAGGTTAAATAACCATAGCACCCTCAAATTATACCTGAGCATTTCACAACAAAATGCCAGATTCTTGGATCTAGAACTGAACCCTCATGAGGGAAGCATAAATACCACAGTCTACACCAAAGCCATCAACCATCAACAGTACCTCCATTTCCAAAGCAACCATCTTCCATGTAAAACGCACTACACCCTATAGCCTACCTACCAGAGCCAAACTTATATGTTTTGAGGAAGAAGACCTTAAGTAACATGCAATTTCAACAAATCTTCAAGGCTTTCACAGCCTGAGAATACCCAAACACATAGTCAACAGTTAAATAAACGGATCCCTATTCAATCACGAGCCTATCAAGAAACAACCTTCCAATGAATACCGCTCACCACCCAGTTTTATGAAGGAATAGACCAATTCAACCTTAAGCTCAGTACGCACTTGGAAACTTTGTTGGCCAACTGTGCCCCTAATGTTTCCCAACTGTTGGGCAACATAGGAAACAGATTGTTGGCAAACATTAAAGAAATATTGTTTTGCGTCCAGACTACAATGATGAAACTTTTATTTCCCATACCGAGTTCAGTTGAGTGAACTTTGACGTGTCATATTTATTTTGTGATATTATATTTTAAGATTTTTATGTTTTTTTCATAAAATTTATTCCAAACTAATCTAGAAATTCCCTAATCAAAGGGTGCTGGTAGCCTGGTATTATGAGGAGTCTGACAATCCGTGCTTGAAAATAAGCGTGGCCTTTGTTTTTGGCAAACCGGAAATACTACATATCCACAGACTGTATGGTTGGCTTTTGATAGAAAAATAAACATTAATTTTCTATTGATGTTTATTTCTGAGGTAAATTAGTAAAATTTGTAATATTGAAGAATTAACTAAATGCGACATGAGAAAAAAACAAAAAAAGTTTTTAATTATGAAAAAAATACTTTTATTATATTAATACTATTACTATTTTATCTGCAGATAGCGGACTACCTAAAATACAATTACAGTGAAATAGTTTATAATTAAATAATGCCCAGTATTATTATATTATTAGCTATTAATTTACAGTACTATAATCCACTCAATATATAATAGACTGTATCGGTTAATAATTACTATAATATTAATAATTTGATTACAGAACTCACCATGGATTGATAAACATTTGCAAAAAAAAAAAAGTTTGTTTTTAAATAAAATTATCCATGTATGATGTATTGATGTATGTATAAGATTCATAATTATTCATTGGGGAACTAACCTCTAAAGGCCCCAAGTTCCACTTGGCACAGGGCCCCCAAAAGTGTTAATCCGGGCCTGACAGTCGGCCAACTGTTTCTAAAGCAAGAGCAACATGTTGGCAAACAATGTGTCCTAGTGCGCACTAGGCTTTAGATAACCACCTCTCCCTTTCTTCCAAGCAGGCCTATTCACATCAGTCAGTAATTTCTATACAAACAAGATTAACAGATAATTTAATTTAATAATTAAATATAATATTAATACAACATTCTATTTATCTACCAAAAAGTAAGGATACAAGTTTGAGCAGAATCCAAACCTAAACTTTTTTTTTTCGAATCAATAAACAGACAACAACAGAATCTAAGTAGTCATGATGTACCCTAAAAATTACATAGTTAAGTATTTTATTGTGTTTTATTTTTTGAACTTTGAGGTATACAGTTTACTAGTAAGTATGTAGGCCTTGTCCTTCTATCCTTCTTTCAATGTTTAATTTAGATTAAATTTAGTCGACATCAAGATGAGTGAAAATGAAAATGTCAATAAATTTAACAGTAATGCCATTATTCTCCTTTCATAAGTAGCAGCCAATTTAGGTATAACTTATAAAGACGTATCACAATACTTTTTAAATAAACACAAGTCTTTTCGCCCGCCTATTTCAGCTCATAGCTACAAACATTATGGAAGACACCCAGCACTTTCTTGCTGAACTTTAAGGCAAACATGAACAATAACTAAGCAATCATATGAAAAGGTAAGCTGCATAATATAAATAAAAACGGTAAAAGTGCTCCTATTTTAATATTATTGAAATTAAAGCTAATGTGAAAATAGCCAGCCTTTCCACAGAAATTTAAAAAATAGATAGGTACTTGAGTGAAAAGCATCATTAGCTAAGTAAACAATATTTATGTATTTACAGTTCAAGTGCAAGGTTAAACATAATCTGTTATTAATATATTTTCTTGACAGCTAGAAAAGTACAAGTTTGTTCATTTATCAAACTGGCTCATTTTAACTCGTTAGTCTACAAAAACATTAACAGACACAAAAAGCTACCTCATTAAACACACAATTAACAGGTGACTTAAGTAAATTGTTGCATCTATTCTTCAGTCAAAAACAAACAATTATGTTTCATATGGCAACAGGCTCAATTAATAACAACAGTAGTAAAGCATAACTTTTTTCTTGTAAACTTTAAACAATGTCAAACTTAACCATAAATAAGATGAAATGGTTCCATATCTCCATCACAAAGCAAGTTTGATAGATCTTAATTCTGATTCCAAGATATAAGCACTTTATCGTATAATTATCAATAACAAATTAGATTAATAATAACAAATTATAAAATGTAGATGGACATCCACACTAGCCCTAGTTTTCTAGAAACTCATAATAATCATAATATGTATGTTCCATCCCATTTTAATATAGGTTGTGTAACAAAGTTGAAACTATATTTTTCCATTTATGTATTGGCACCTCCATAAATAATAATAATAATATGCATTTGTCATGTGTGTGGTTGAACGGATTATTGTTTCTATGAGCTACTGAAAACATTTCTTTTCAACGTGTCTCAGTGCCTGTTTGCATTATAAGTATACATTATTTTTTTAATTTTGTTTATTTGAGATTTTTAACGCAAACTTTCTTAACCAACTGATTATATCAGCACATGAGAATTTCTATGAACAAGTAGGAAATGTTTCAAACAAAATACGTACATGCCATATCATATTTCACGACATAATCGTCCACACCCCGCTTTTCAGTCCAAAAATTGGGTTATAAAATTTAATCGCATAATTGTCGCATGGTATAGCCCTGTTTGTCATGTCAATTAAAAAGGTAAACATAGGCAAGCTACTTGCTCCTCCCTTCCTGACTAAATATCTATGAATGTTGACCTTGGATGCGCAGTTGTCTTTTCGCAAACTGCAAGCCTAGAATTCTCAGAGCATGTGCATTGTCAGTACGTATATTTCCAAAGGCTGAGTTGAGTGGTTTGTAGCAAGAAGAGTGAGGGGAGTGGGCAGGCAGGCGAAGCTACCAAGCGTAAGTCACATGATAATGGCCACACTAGCGTCTTCCCAAGTATTCTAAGCTAGTGATCGCCTACCGACACATTAATTCTTTTTTAAGCTTCCCATAATTGTTGCACCCCACTTTTTCCTCACAAAAATTAAGCATAAAATATGTGACAATTATGCGGTGAAATACGACATGTATTAGCCTCAAGCATGATGTAATGTGCCCTTGAATAAACCCGATACTTTTGTAGAAAATAAAGCACAGATAAAAGTAAACACACTAATACATATTTACAAACAATTCAATATTTCATTACCGCATGGCATCTTCCCTTAGTATTTGTAAATTTGTGTTAGCATTATTATTTTTATTTATACTTCGTTTCATACATTAATATCATGTTAATTCAAGGTAATTAGGCATATGTTATTTTGATTGGTAGCTTTAATTTAATTATCTTTCTAAATGGGCTTATACCTATTTGTAAGAAGTCTTTTGAGTCATTTGACACATACATCACAAGAAATAGGCCACTAGAAGGGACATTCTACTTATTAATGAGCCTAAAATTTGAGCAAAATGGATTCAACCCCTACCACAAACTTTTTTCCATTCTATAATAACATGGTGGGGTTTTAATGTACTGGTACCTTTCTTGTTTAGGATATTTAAAATGTGACCCCAAAACCATTAAGTTGCCTAAATAGCTTAAGGTTATATATAGTAGCATTTGATTTTAAAAATAATTAATTGGAAATTTTCATTTTGAGTTTTTAACCATCATAGTCTAAAGGATATTCAAGATTTGTGGATTTAAAAAAACTGAGATTATAGATATAAAATAGTTCTTTTTAAATTTCTTATTATAATTTCATAGTTGATTTTAATATGTATATAGCACTAATTGGTGGCTAAGCGCAACAAAATGTAAGGGCAAAACTAAGGTAAAGGTCCCAAACCATAAATTTTTAACTTAACTTAAAACATGGGTGTTAGATTAAATGCAATATAAAAAATGGGTTAACATTTTGTTACTTTTCTTATTGTTATCGCAAACTAAGAACTAATGTGAATCAAATAAGAATCTGTAGAAAAATATACCACATTAATATGCAAGAAAGTTAACCTTATATGCTCATCGTGCTTTCAAATAATCAAAGTCAAGATTTGGCTTAAAAATAAAGTCGACTCAACATATCTTTAATTTATGTTTATACTGTAGTTTTATTTTTTAGACTTTTAGGCTTTCACCTTGCAACCGATTTACCCTGTTGTTAATCACATTCCTCATTACATAATCATCATCATAATTATCATCATCATATCCCTTTCTTGTTCTCTTGAGTGTCACTATGGACAAGTTTTACCATAAAGATATACATGAAGTTGTAGGCAAGAAGAGGGGAACAAATATTAAATGGGTCTAGTGGTGAAAAGATTTAAGAGTTTACTTTCTCTTTCAGTGTAGCCACTTGAAATCAAAGTAATGGATGCCTCCTAGAGAAAATCCGTCCATACCTGTACAATTTCTTGAGCTAAGTTCAGCTCTATTAAACTTTTTGAAAGCAAGAGAAACGTGGATACAACTTTTTAAAATCGGAAACAAAAATAAGATGTCGATAGGAATGATGGGGTTAGGTGAGTGCATAAAAGAGGTTTAGTAAAAAATGAGCGAACATTGTTCGAATGAAGTAGTAAAATCACTAAAATTAAAATCCCTAAAGATTTGGTTTCAATGCACCAAATATTTATTTAACCCTTGTCATTTGTACAAGTATCAAGTGTTGACCGAATTCTTCCGTTAAGAAGTGAAATCTATTTTAAAATAGACCTAAGAAGAAAGGAAGAAAGTATACAAACAAATTATTGCTCTATGCAACTTTACGACTGGTTTTTTCTTCATTAAGGATTTTCTCTAGTTTGTTTTGTAACTGATCGAGGTTAATGTCTAGAGCTATACTTTGCTCACTCGGGAGCGCTGGACCAATAAATGGCGCAGTAAAGTTGGGAAGGATCAGTCTATAATTATTGACCTGACTTGGTGTGGAGGAGCGTACCTTGTCTCGCGAACTCTGCTGAGATTCCGGCAGCTGCAACACGTTGAGGTGGTTTGAATCAGGAGCTGGTTGAGCCATCGGGACTACAGGTGATGAAGAGCTCAATATCCCCGCCTTGTTTGAGTTATCATTCTTAGGCTCCGCTAAGACACTGTCTTGTTCTTTTAGAACCAGTGCAGCATTACCATTTGCATCACATTTCTTCTCACACTCTTCAAGGGATCTCTACAAAGTTTTAAACACATTAAAGCATAAATATACATATGTGTTAGTATTTATTTGTATGGATTAAATAGCCAAGCTATTATATTTATTATTTATGGTTATATCCACATCTAAATGTTATATTCTCTGAAATGAAAAATGACACCTGAACACAGGAAATGAACCCAGAACCTTTGGCTTAGTACGCCAATGCTCTAACCACTGACTCAGCCTTCAAATATAAGTGAAGGATGACCCTTGGCACAGGATATTTCCTGTTTCCAGGTATTGTTTTACCATTTAAAGAATAGTTATTTGTATGTTTATTAAAATATTCTTCTTGAACAACACAATTAAATTTAAAATATTACAGGTTTGAAACAAATAACTAAATGCGTACATGATTCAACATTTTCCAAATTTAATATCGTGTGATAAGATTGACGAAAGTTGGATATAAGTTTTAAAACCATGTAAATTCAATCGGGTGACATGTGTGGAATAATAAGAATTTAAAATAGCCCTATATATTTGATTATGTTTTGATAGCTGTAAAAAATAACTAATACCAGTAATGAAGTTATCTTAACCAATCATATAATGCTGTGGAATTCCTCGAAATACTTAAATCGACTATACAGAAATATACTTATCTTATATAGTATACCTAGTTTAAAAGCATTTGTTGTAGTACATAAAATTGTTGAAAGATAATATAATTTAATGTATTTATTTAGCTATTATTGTTTATTATTGTGATATCTTTGTAAAATAAATAAACCAAACAAGTATATTGGTGCAGTAACCTTGGAGACTGTTCCTGAGATAAAACCAACCAATCACTCATTATGTTGAACTTGCAATGTAGAGGTAGAATCTGTATTAAGGGGGCTGTCTCTGTGAGCAAAATATGGACACAGACGTTCATCTCTAATAAAATATTTACTTATACAATGTGTTATTTCAAAATATAGTTCATGCCAAAATAAAGTTGGAGGATCTTAACAAGGCTCATTTTCCTTAGCAAAACCACAGTTTTTGAGTTCTATTGATGGATAAAAATGGGTGTAAATATGACAAGCTCATTTTAAAAGACTTTTTGAGAATGTAGTGTTATGAAACTAGTTTTGAGGAAAAAGGGATCTACAGGTTGTTCCACTCTTGAATTTGTAGTAAAGGTATTATGTAACACGCAGTTGCCAGATCTTACCTGCTTGAGAAAGAGTGACAATTTTTATATCAGAAATACATCAAGCTATACAATGTTTGTACACTTTATGGCGATACATTTGAAGTTTGGCTTATGCCAATAATTGTGTGTTATTATTATTATTATTATTATTAAAATAGCCCTATATATTTGATTATGTTTTGATAGCTGTAAAAAATAACTAATACCAGTAATGAAGTTATCTTAACCAATCATATAATGCTGTGGAATTCCTCGAAATACTTAAATCGACTATACAGAAATATACTTATCTTATATAGTATACCTAGTTTAAAAGCATTTGTTGTAGTACATAAAATTGTTGAAAGATAATATAATTTAATGTATTTATTTAGCTATTATTGTTTATTATTGTGATATCTTTGTAAAATAAATAAACCAAACAAGTATATTGGTGCAGTAACCTTGGAGACTGTTCCTGAGATAAAACCAACCAATCACTCATTATGTTGAACTTGCAATGTAGAGGTAGAATCTGTATTAAGGGGGCTGTCTCTGTGAGCAAAATATGGACACAGACGTTCATCTCTAATAAAATATTTACTTATACAATGTGTTATTTCAAAATATAGTTCATGCCAAAATAAAGTTGGAGGATCTTAACAAGGCTCATTTTCCTTAGCAAAACCACAGTTTTTGAGTTCTATTGATGGATAAAAATGGGTGTAAATATGACAAGCTCATTTTAAAAGACTTTTTGAGAATGTAGTGTTATGAAACTAGTTTTGAGGAAAAAGGGATCTACAGGTTGTTCCACTCTTGAATTTGTAGTAAAGGTATTATGTAACACGCAGTTGCCAGATCTTACCTGCTTGAGAAAGAGTGACAATTTTTATATCAGAAATACATCAAGCTATACAATGTTTGTACACTTTATGGCGATACATTTGAAGTTTGGCTTATGCCAATAATTGTGTGTTATTATTATTATTATTATTATTATTATTATTATTATTAATATTATTATTATTATTATTATTATTACCGTATACTAAACCAGATTTTAATAAAGATTGGGCAAAATCACCTGCGATGAGTAGGTTGGGCGGTATGTCAAACTAAAGATGTTATTCACAAGTTAACTAAAATAAATTGTTTTTTCCCTTCTCTATGAATGTGAATGGGTGTGAACGTTCTTAAACAATTACCTAGCTCATCTGTACCTTAATAGATTGATTATAATAAAATAAGTCGTTTATAACATTTGGTTTTAACTTCAATTACAATTAAATCACCAAAAACAGTATAGGTTTGTGCCAAAATAATGTTCGAAACACAACTGGTGGACAGACATCTTAGGTTCAAACAGCTGTATTTTGACTTTCCAAGATAGCATTAGTTCAAATTTCTGACTTTTATCAGTAGGGGTCATTGGTGATAAGATTAGCAGAGCTATATCTATAAGCCAGTGTTTAAGCCAGAGATGGCTAAACAGTCGATCTTGATCTACCGGTCAACTGCAGCCAAAACAAAAAATGGGTTATTAATTTGTTACAAATGAGTCAAACAATATAAGCCTATGGTTCTGAAGTAGATTGCAAAGCATTTTCCTTCTCTGAAGTAGATCCCTATATCAAAAATCTGGCTACTCCTGGTTTACACCATCTATATTTAACCACGCTGATAAGGTTAAGACAAGGAAGGTAGGATTTGTAGGATATATAACTACATTTGCATGAAAGGAGTGAAAAAATAAGCCTTCAATACACCTGATCATAATTTATAAACCAACCTCCCTGGGATTGTTAAGCCAAACCAGACAAGTTTGAAGTTTAATCAGTGCATCCATCGATAAGGGTAAGAGGCCGATTTTGTTTACTCTGCTTTGTGTCCATCAACCAGCCTGAGCTAAAAATATTTAAATACACTAATGACTAATGGTATAGGAATTTAGAAGGTAGACTATAGAGGAAATATAATCTTATTTGTTCACTAGAAGAGAGGCAAATCATTCAAGGAAAAAAGATCCACAGGTCTAAATTAAAACCTTGATGTTTCAATGGTAAGCAAGACAAGACGAGCTTGATATTTGGTTTGTATGCACACTAATGTGGGTAAAAGGGTTATTTTATTAGGTTCATATCATTACATTAACTGTCTATTTCCCACTAACGGGTATATATTAACAAGAAAATTAGGATGCAAGTCTCTTAAAATCAAAACTTTTATGTTAGGATAGTACTATTTGGATCCAAAATAGAGTAGCCATTTCAAGATTATTATAAAATATCAAATTACTAAGTCAATTTTAACTGCAACATCTTAATATATTGAACTAATACTTTCTTAAGTTAAACAACTCACTCACAATTTAGGAAGATTGAAAAGTTTGTGATTTTTATTTAGCTTTTATTAAACTCTGTAAATATCTATAATAAGCCACTGGCTGAAAACAGTTGATGATGATTATGATGATGAATAAGTTAATTATCATAAGGGTGACCTGGCAGTCTAGGGGTAAGGTGTCAGACTTTTGTGCTGGGGGTCCGGGGTTCAATCCCCGGTCCCGGCACAGATTTATCTGATTACCAAACTCTTCCTTCACCTCTGACAAGACGTGTATTAATCACAACTTGTGAATGTGTAGAATGTCAGGCCTCCACCGTGGTTCGAATCCCACGTTAAACTGTAGGTCCTCCATTTCATCTCACAATCACCCTACCATTACAAATTAGCGTAAGTGTGTATAACCCGAACGGGTAATAATACGCGGTGCTAATAATAATAATCATAAGCTGTATGAATGACTTTATTAGAAATGCAGAAGGAGTGTGTAAGGCTTTGAAAACTTAAAACTTTGTTCTAAACATTTGTATGCTCATATATCTTTCATCCTCAAAAAAGTCTGGATTAGGACAATTATAACGTTTGGAAAACAAATATTGACAGCTTAAATCAATTTGTTTAAAATGTTTATCATTTTGTAGTGCTCTACCCTCCATTAACCCTGAAAAGTAAGCAAGCTTTCTTTGCTTTGTTCAACTATGTTTTAGCTTATAAGATATAATATAGTAGATTGAGGAAGAACTACTAACTTTTAGGGTTAGCAAAGTGTATATGAAAATTAATGTTCACATGTTAAAAATCAATACTAATTGAATTTGACTAGTGGTAATAACTTGATATATCAGCTTAGTATATGTGTTAAATATATTTTTGTAGTAATATGACACATTGTATCAGTGTCTAAATTTAGCTTAAAAAACACTTTTTTATTTTCAAAACATAAAATAATAACCAAACTATATGAACTTGGATTGAATCAAACATAAGTAAACTTCTATCAGCCCTGGAATAGAGTAGTTAAATTTAGGTTTGCCAACACCAATAATTCACAAATAAAAATGTGTGGAAGTGTTAAAGATTAGTATTTGTTAGTAATCAATGAAAAGTTACCATTACATCTAAGAGGAAAGATTAAAACAGTCATATAAATGACCTAAGACTAGGGCTCTGCAAATACTTGAGATTTCAAGCTTCATGTCGAGCTTTAGATAGATACCGATACTCTGGATTTAAAGCTTCATCATGCCAAACTTTATATAGATAAGAATCAAATAGCCAAAACTATTATTTATGCTTTTAATAAGGAATACTCCATCTATATATCATTCTGAAAATTGAAAAATGACGCCTGGACACGGGAATCAAACCCGATACCTTTGGTTTAGTACACCAAGGGTCCAACCACTGAAGAATGACTTTGGGCACAGGACGATTCCTGGATAAATCAGTGATTAGAGCATTGGTATACTAAGCCAAAGGTCCCGAGTTCAATTCCCGTGTCCAGGTGTAATTTTTCAATTTTCAAAATTTATATAGATACTCTGGATTTCAAGCTTCATTCTGAGATCTAAATAGATATTCTAGATGTCAAGCTTCACTTAGATTTAAGCTAGATACTTGGGGGGGAGGGGGGCCCAAGGGGGGGAGGGGCAATGATGAATGACTAATTGTTTACTCTTCTCTCTATTGGGATGTGCCTTGTGCTGATGAAGGTTGAGGGTTTGAGGGTGGGGAGAAGATCCTAACAAAGAAGATATTGTTCAACAGATACCCTCCCCCCATTGAATTGTCAAGGTCAGCAACTGGGTAAACTGGTTTTGTTGATGAACTAGATAATTTAAGATATGGAAAGAATTCACTCTCTGTAGACATTTTAAAATACAAATAGATTAATGCAAGATTGTATTAAGTAATCCTTAAAGCAAAGGTGTAAAATCATGAATGCTTTAATTTCTCTCTGTGGTAAGGGGCCAGCCAGCACCAAGTTAAAAGCTGAACTATCAATAGACAGTTTTTTTTAATATTGCTAAATTTTAACATCCAAACATATTTTGGCAAACTTTTTTTTTAAACTTTGCATAGGAGCATTAAAGTGAATCATAATTAAATTTTCGGTTACTATCACAGTATATTTAAAAAAGTCCCATTTGCAATAGAGCACTAGGCTAAATCATGGACAGTCAACCCTGCAGTTCAGCCATGAGCACCAGTCTACTCTCTTGATCTGATAAAACTGTCTGTGACAGTGAAAGATTATCCTTAAAAATGTGTTTATGTGTTTTTTAGTGTTCTATCTAAACAATTTCTACTCCAGTATTACCAAGGTAAGTGTGCTGGCTATCCCAGTACATTTAAAAATTGTATTATATTTGGAAGAAGGTTTAGGAAAGGTGGACAGAAACATATAAAAGGGGGACGAACACAATATGGCATTTACAATGAAAAAAAGAACAGTTCACACTTTACACTGCTGCCAATGGACAAAGAGGTTATAAAGTGTGAACTGTGTTCTTCTTTTCATTGTAAAGGCCATTTTGTGTTCGTCCCCTTTTTATATGTTTTTGTCCACCTTTCCTAAACCTTCTTCCAAATATAATACAATTACCTCATAAAGCGAAAAGAGGTTTTCCTTATAGAGTTATATCTGTACATTTAAAAAGTAATCCTATAATTTATTATGACTTAATATTCATAAGTATTTTAAAATAGGAAATTTAAGTTTTTAAACTTATTATTATCACCGCGTCTTACTACCCGTTCGGGTTATACAAACTTACACTAATGTGTAATGGTAGGGCGAGTGTGAGATGAAATGGAGGACCTACAGTTTAACATGGGATCCGAATCACGGTGGAGGCCTGGCATTCCACACATTCACAAGTTGTGATTAATACACGTCTTTTCAGAGGTGAAGAAAGGGTTTGACAATAAGATAAATCTGTGGCCAGACTGAGGATTGAACAGCACAGAAGTCTAACTAACACCTTACACCTAGACCGACAGGTCGCCCTATTTAGATTTTAAATCTTTTAAAAAAATATGAACTTTAGTTCATTAAAAAGAACTAAAATAATTTTAGCAAATATTTGTTTTTTTATTTACATAAATCAGTTTTGAAAAGACACATTTATTCAATCCAAACTCAATTTGGCTCACAACTCGGGTTATTCTTGATATACACTCACTCAAGATTGACTCAAATCAAAAAACTTTAGCTCGCAGAACATAGACATAGCTACCTATACATAAATATAAATAAGATAGAACTATAGGTATGGGTATGAAAGTAATCAAACCTAGAGCCCCAAGCTTTTAATAGACATGTGGGTTCGAAAGGTAGATATTTAAGGGCTATTTGTATATTAATAGGTAGATTTATTTCTTGAGATGAATGAGTCATTGTGTAGTGGATAGTGAGAAACATTTAACAGAATTAAAATGTTTAACCAAACATCATGTTTGTGTGTGTGTGTGTACAACACCTCTTACTAGCCATCAAGACACTTTGAATATCAGCACCAAGTGGGTAAAGAATGAGGAAGGTAGATTTAGAGGAAGTGTACTCACATTTATGTGTAGGAAAATGGGGAGATATTTAAAAGAAGCCACCCTTAGTACTCTCATCTTCTCATAAAATAAAAACTTGTCACCAGCCAAACATTCCAAATGAGGTTTGTGCCTTTATATGCAACTTACACAGTAAATTTGTTCTTAAAGTTTCTGTGGAGTTTGAAAAACCACTCAAGTCAAATAGTGCTTAAATAAAAGCTATATTTTACAAATATGTACATTTCAAAGAATAATAAAAGCTAAAAGGGTGACCTGGTGGTCTAAGGGTAAGGTGTCAGACTTCTGTGCTGGTGGCCGGGGTTCAATCCTCGGTCCCGGCACAGATTTATCTGATTACCAAACCCTTCCTTCACCTCTGACAAGACATCTTGTGAATGTGGTGAATGCCAGGCCTCCACCGTGGTTCGGATTCCACGTTAAACTGTAGGTTCTCCATTTTATCTCACAATCACCCTACCATTACACATTAGCGTAAGTGCGTATAACCCGAACGGGTAGTAAGACGCGGTGCTAATAATAAAAATAAAATCTAAACAGGTTTTTCTTATGAAAAGAAATTATTCAAAATATTATTAACTCATGGCGGAATCAAACCAAAATGTCGTGCCACTATCAGCTGTGCATCAGCTTATTATGTTTAAAGTGGGTCTTGATACATGATGTTGCTATTCGCGAGAAGAAGAAGTGCAACCGCATATCTACAAATCTGTGTGAATCAAATCCTTGTAAGTCAAGGTCTCACTGTATTTTTTTCCAAGTGTCTAACAAATTTTGTTCCTTAATTTAAAGGAACATTGAATAACTTACCTGTAACTTAGATGCCTCTCTTTTAAGCTGAAAGTTTTCTTTTTTATAATGAGCCAGTTGGCTATTGGTCTCTTGTGCTTCTATAGATAATGCTGTGTACCTTTTAGACATTCTATTATTCTCATTTTCTAAGTCCATATATTGAGACTGAAATATAGATTGAATAGAGTTAGTAAAGGTAGAATTTAGTAAGGTTAATAGGATTATGAGTGACTCATGCAAAAGTAAACCTATTTAAGAGCCCGCTTTCTATTTAACTGATCCCCATTTCACTGAACTACTAAATCAAGAATTAGGAAATCCACATCTAGATACCTTTTTTTGGTTCACTCTAAATTATGTGGCTTATTTACCAGCTAGTCGGCCATAAGATATATGGTTTAATAGAGTTACATAATTTAAATAAAATATAACAATTTAGCCCGAGTCCTGAGCATGATATATGAGGCTTTTATAAACCGATATTGAATACTGACTAATTATATTAAATATAAAAATAGTAGATAGTAATAAAATAAGGAAGAAAGAAAGTTAGTGGTCAAAGATTCAGATTGAGTGTCTTGATAAACAACTTATGTACAACACAGAATATTCAACTATGGAATACACCCCATCCAAAACAGCCATCGGTATAAAACCTGGAATAGTTTTACAGTGTGACCAACCTTAAGAGATTCAAGATCCTTCTCCTTGCTTGACTGTATTTGTTTGAGCTCCGATTGCAAAGCTTGTAACTGCGCTTCCAGCTTGGCGTTGTCTTCTATGCTCTGCAGATGTGACGCTCGTATTTTTGTGCACTCGTCACTCAGATCTTCGTGTTGACTCTACAACAATAATACAATATGTCACATAGCTTATACTAAAATTAATTATTTTGCATGTAGCAGAAAAATAAGGGATTTTAAGTTAAAATACAGACTGAATTTCAAAATATAGATTTACTAAAATACTACTTGTCTAAAGAAGAAGTAAAGAAACAAACTGGCGGGAACCTAGACTAAGGCAAGAGTTTTGTCTGGTTTTGTGCTTGAATCCAAGCCCAGTTTTCTGCGTTTTTTAAAAACTGGTTTCCTAATCTTTCTCCATGCAAATGTGGGTACAATTACTTCAAAATATACATTCATCCCTATTCATTAATAATAATAATAATAATAATAATAATAATAATAGGTATGCAGCACATGTAAAATATAAATAAGAAAGGAAGATGAGAAAAGTTGAGTTTCATTTACACTGTGCATAATATTTTAAAGCACCAGATATTCATAATATTATGAAAAGGAATATTGAAAATTAATTTGAAGTGGTAAATAAGTAGATTATAATTTAGTTTGGATATAAAATTTAATTTAACATTATGTGCCAGTGATCTCTGCCAAGATATATGGTTTTAACAGTAGTAAACCGAGGAGCCTCATCTGTTTTCAGTATGTCTTTACATCTTTGCGCTTGCGGACGTTTGTTCTTCAACAAGATGTCAAATGTATACATTTTCACATATTAAGCAAGTGACATTAAATATTTTCATGGTAGCTAACTCTATGTCAGGAATGCAAGGTTCAATAATGCATGAGATTTGTCCACCGCAGGCTTTAATTTAAGACTGTATTTTAAAGATAATAATGTTCAAAATAAAGTTATAAATTTATAAAATGGTTTATGCTACATACTTTACCGCCTGTTAGGGATTGCTGGCATAAGGGTAATGGACAAGAAGAGTGAATTTTAAGGAAGTGCATCACCATTCTCTTAGAGAGAGAGAGAGAGAGAGTAGAGAAAGCTAGAGCGAAAACCACTCCCCATTACCTGTTTTCCTAGCCCTTTAATTTTGATAAAGCTAATGAAAGTCAGGTCACCATTCAAATATATCTTACCTGCTTCGGTGGCCGCATGGTCTAAGGTGTCACTCCCAATAGACAAGACTGCCATTGACAGGGAAATCAAGGTTCGAATTTTGATTGGGTGTAATCAGGGTTGTTTTTCCTAAATGGTTTTCCACTCTCCCTCAATCCAACTGTGGATACACTTCCTTCTAATTCATCTTTCCTCACCCCTAACTCAAAAGTGTGATTAGTACATAAGTGTACAACCTGAATAGGTAGTAAGACGTGGTGCTAAAAAGAAAATGTACCTTGGTTATAACTATTGGGATGAGCTATTTACGACAGGTGTGAGGATCACTCAAATAAAAAAATTGACCCACAATAAATGGAGTCTGGTGGGCATGCAATTTAGATGTCAAACTCATTCTAGTCCAGTTTACCAGTGACGGGGATGTTGGGGTTTGGATCCTGGACAGGTGTATTAAAGATTTTATTTTCCTAAATGGACACACACACACACACGCACACACGCACGCACGCACGCGCGCGCAACAGACACACACACACACACACAAACTACTTTATAGAACTAGGGATGAGAAAGGAAGAGTAAGTGTAAACACATTCACATGAGACCAAACTATTTACACCAGGCCATGATTCAAACCCAAACATTCCTCCAACTAATAAACTGGGCTTATTTATAGATCAACAAGTACAAAGATGCAGTGAAAAAACCCACTAAATATGTATGTACACACATGTACATTGTTATTTTTCAGTGCATCTTAGTACTTGTTCAGGTTAAATACACACACACATCATAATATATATAAATAATTCATATATTAAGGGTTGATTATTAAAAGGACTTTTACAGTTGAAACCAAACCCTTAAAGGATAGATATATTACAAAAAAAGTAACTAACCAAAGCACATTAAACAAAATATTAAAGTGAATCTGTTCAAAAAATGTGTCTCCTTTCATACATGTGTCCGAACTTACTTGCAGTATTTTGTATTGCTGTTGTAAGGAAGTGTATTTGTTCAGAGATTCCTGGGTCTCCTTTTCCCTAAACTGTTTCTCTTCACTAACTCTTGCAGTTAGATCATCTCTCGTCTGTCTGTGATCTGCTTTCTCTTGTTGCAAGGACTTCTCTAGTCGCAGCTTATATTCGAAGATTACTGTACAATACAGAATAGACTATCAGAGAAGTTAATAATTATTGTCAAACACTTTATTTTAAGCTGCCATAAAAAATATCACACTTATTTATAAACATTCTCTAAATAGCAAACATCCTTCTATGCCACCAACTATATATATCAACCTGGTGGCCCAGGGGTAAGGTGTCAGATTTCTGTGCTGGGGCTCCGGGGTTCAATCCTCGGTACTGGCACAGATTTATCTGATTGCTAAACCCTTCCTTCACCTCTGACAAGACATGTATTAATCATAACTTGTGAATGTGTGGAATGCCAGGCCTCTATCGTGGTTCGGATCCTACGTTAAACTGTAGGTCCTCCATTTCATCTCACAATCATTTTACCATTACACATTAGCTTAAGTGTGTACAACCCGAACGGATAGTAAGACACGATGCTAATGATAATAATGATGATGATAATAATAATAGCAACAAGTAAAAAGCTTCCTTCTAAGCCACCAACTATATGGCAAGCTTACTTCTAAGCCACCAACTATATATCACACTTTCTTCTAAGCCACCAACTATATAGCAAGTTTCCTTCTAAGGCACCAACATTATATCACACTTCCCCCTTGGCTGCCAACTATACTACAAGGTGTTCACCCCAAAACTATATTTCCAGATTTCCCAGATCCAATTTTCAATTTTCCAGTCACTATATATTCTACAGCTTTTTTTAAATTATGATCGCTCCATAATGTAAATAACAAGATTTTTAGAAACATAAACATTCTGAAATTATGTCACACTAAGCAGATGTTAAAATATTTCAGCCTAAAGCAATGGGCTATTGGATAATGCAATCTAAATTAAGATTTAGATTAGATCATATTGAGACATAAAAGGATTACTTTACACCAGTTCAATTTAAAATTATGGTAATACATGGTATTGTTTAGTTTCTTATTCCTATAACATAATCAAATCCACGCATGCCCAACTGTTTAGCACATTTTCCCCTAAGCACCATTAAACTCTTTAAGACAACTTAAACATATATATTTAATTGTTTGTAGAATCTAAATCATAAAATAGAGCCAATAAACTTGTATGATTAGACACTTTGTACGAGCAGTACTCCAGAAGCTACAGTAGCCCCATGGCTTCTTTGGTGCTGACTGACAGCTCACAGCTGACCTCTGACAGTCAACATTTAGGTATATGACGTGACAGCTGCTAAACACATGTTTTTGCAGATCATATGGTTCGGCGTAGGGATACATAATTTGGTCTGGTAGCTTATTAAAGCCGTCAGCTGGCACCAAAGAAGCCATGGGGCTATTGTACATGGCATGAAATGCCAAGCAAAAAGTTATAATTAGAGTAGCCAATAATTTGTTTCAACTCACCTTGCAGTTGCGCTGAAAGAGATTCTTGTTGTTGCTGACATTTTTCTGAAGTCTTACGAACTTCTTCTAGATGAACTTGAGTTCCATGGTATAAGTACACAACCAGCCCGATTAGTGAAACAGCACCGATGTATAAAAAAAATCGACTTTTGGTACCACGAACAAAACGTGCTGAGCTCATTGTAAATATTTGGCCCTCCAAATATTTAACTAGAAATCTGAAAAAGAAAGAAAAGTTAGCACCACTGGAGTTCATAACTATTTTTTACTGTAACCAAAGAGTGTTAGGAAGTTACTAGTCAATTATCTAGGATTTTCCTTAAGGGATTTATGTCTGAATCCTGTTTAAAGACTTTATAAGAAATTATACCATTGGAGATACTAATCTATACAATTGTATAAAGTTGTGTGGCTGCTTTTTAAAAGGTTAGTATCCCTGTAAGAGGAATTGTGCGCATTGTATATTGGTCATTAGACAAATTGATTTTCAAACGAGTAAATGCAATAAAATGACAACCTCCAAGAACCCCTTCCCCTCCTAAGACACTGAAATATATCTGCATTAGTCACAAATACTTCATTCGGGTCAGAGTTACACTAGTACACCCAGCCGGGACTTGAAACCAGACCTTGTCACCAGCAAACTAGACTAGATGAGCTTGATGTCTAGTCCGCTCACCCACTTATATGAGTATTTAAGGGGAATGATGCTTTAGAACCGTTTAGAGAAAATCAACTTTTTCCCTAAACATAGCTAGGCCTAGTTCTAATTGTGTTTTAGTTTCAAAAAGTATTATTAATATTTTTTAAATTCCTTTAATTTCCCTTTAAAGCTGATTTAATTGATGAAATTAGCTTTATAGGCCTTTCCAACTATATTAACTGTGTGATTATTTTTTTTAAATCTGGCTTAATAGCTTACTATATATGAACATATAAATATTTCAATATGATTGCCTGAATAATTTTTATACTATTTGATATTACTAATACATAAAAGATACATTTTAAAGTATTGGATTATTTTTATTTATTTAATTTTTATCTTGCTGCATGTCTAGATTTTAAAATGATTTTAAATTTAATGTGGATCAGTTCTGTACCATTAAGAGAGCCTTTCGAAGGTGATATTTTTTTTAAAAATAGCTCGAACCTTATTTAATGGGTTTTGCTGTTCTAGAACAAAACTTCGTTAAGACATGTTTTGTGAAGATATGCCCTATTTGACATGTCAGACAACAAACTATACTTCCAACTGTCTTTTTAATTAAGATTTTATCTAGTTTTTAAACCCAAACTAACACCCCCTCACCAACATATCCATCACTCTATCCAGTCTCTTACAAGTTTTAAATAACAGTACCTGCAATGTGCACAAGCATGAATAAATATATGGTAAATTAGGTTCAATTAGAGCAGGATCTTCAACCAATGGCCACTTGCAGCCTGATTTGACCTTATGTGCAGCCCTCTGGCTCATTGTAATCAAAGGCCTCAATCAGAAGGCATGTTTGTGTAAACATTTTATGTTGTGAGTGGCGAATGACATGCCGAATGTTGGAATGTTGCGAGGTTGTTTTGATGATTTAATAAACAAACTGGTGGAACTTTCGCAAAAGGAGGTGTCAGCAGTCCTGAGCTAGGAACCCAAGCTAGCAGCTGGTAAAAGGGGGAGGTCTTGAGCTACTTGGGGCTGACTACAGAAGATCATAATCTAGGAAGTACCGCTGCCGGTCCCGGGGCCATGTGGGCGTCGGGTTCATCAAGTACTAGTTGGGGCTGCCACTTGACCCCGGGGAACCAGGTTTGATTATTGTGCAGGGACCGACTAGCAGTCAGATAGGCCATTAGGTAAAACTCATAACACCTCTTCAGTCACTTGCTTCTTTATATTCATTAAGTTCTTCCCTTTAAGTGTGCTTTTAACATCACATTTGTAGTAGTCATAGCATTAACCTTTTAAAAGCCAAGTCTACCCACACAAGTAATCATGCATAGCCCCCCCCCCCCTTATCCTCGGCCAAAGACATTCAGACAGATCCAGTGGCCCACAGATAGTATATAGGGAAACAAGGGGGGGTTGAAAAATATAAAATTATTCCAAGAGAAAAAAAATTATAAATACATATTTTATGTTATTTTATAAACAAATTTTTCTTTTATGTGAAAAAAGGTATTATATGTTTATACAAATGTGCTTATAACCAGCAAATGACAGCTCCAGTTGACGAGACAAATCGTGCTGCCTCCTGCTATGAAAAATCTAAAAACAGTAAAAAACACACACACAAGATAACATACTCCACAAGAAAACCAAAATATCCCCTGCTGGAGACAGGCCTAATCCCTAGTGGGTATAAGAATGAGTTAATACAAATATATAATAACATGTATTAAACTCAAATACTGTCGATACAGTGATGCAGCCTGTGAACCAACAAGAGACAGAAACTTTGACTCTGGAAATAATAATAATAATATTAATATTTAGCACCTTGTCTTACTACCCGTTCGGGTTGTACGCTTTAAGTACTAATTACTCTAATGGATTAGGAATTGGGAAGGTTGAATTAGAGGAAGTGAACCCACATTTGCATTGAGGGAGAGTGGAAAACAGTTTAGGAACCCCCCCGCCCCCCCAGTTCACCCAACCGAGATTCGAACCTCGACCTTCCCGTCCTCAGCAGTCGAGCTCAACATGACAAGCGTTAGCCAACTACACCACTGAGGCGGGTTTTGACCTTTATACACAAAAAGGTTGAAGATCCCCGATTTAGCCAAACAAATTTATTTTTCAAGTCTCATCAATTTGGGTTATCCACATTTAAATTCATTATTGTGGTAGGGCAAAGGAAGCTGCAATTAAGTGAAAATGTACCCAAATTTGTGTAGATATATATAGGTAAACCAAATAATAAAAACAACCACAGAAAACACAGCTGGGATTTGAACCACAAACTTTACGTCCCCAGGAAACCAGACCAAGAGAGCTTGACGTTTACTCCGTTTGTGAACCGATGCTGGCAACAAGTACATTAATTTATACATTATTTTCATAGTAAGTTTTCACTATTATATATTTATTTTATATGCTACAGTTAAGCTTGTATCAGTTAATAAACTTTCCAAATAAAGTAATTATATTTTCAATTATGAATTCATTTGATCAGTATCATAAAGCAGGGTATCTCATACTCTGCTTCACAGAGCCCTTAGGCTCCTTCATAGTTATCTGAGGCTCCATGAGGCAACTTTAGAGTATATAATAGCATCAGTAATTAGGAGTGCCAGTTCTTTCCTACCAATCTGTTTTTGTTTACATTTTCAAGCTGTCAAATAATCTGAAAGTTTTGTGAATGACCTGTTTTGGCTATACACATGATTAATACAGCCTCTACTAATGAAATATAAGGAATAATTTAGAAATTAATTGTATAAAAGTGGCTCAAGTACATATTTTTTATTATGTAGCTCTTTTTTCTTTTAAATCACCAAGTCTTACTACCAGTTTTAACTAATGTACTTATGTACTAATTACGCTAATCGTTTTAGGGATTAGTAAGGTTGTATTTTAAGGAAGTGTATTCACATTTGCATGGAGAGAGTGAAAATCAATTTTAGGAAAACCACCCTCAGTACTCCAGAACAAGATTTGAACCTTGATCTCATCATCCGGCAGTCTAATCTACTGCAAGAGTAGTGTGTTAGACCATGTGATCACAGAAGCCTGTTACCATGTAGCTGTATTTGAACTGAGGAGTGACATAAATCCTTTATCTGAAAAGGGGTTCTGGGAGGAGGTTATTTTATCATATTTCCTTATTTGGAAATCAATTTGAGCCATGATTTCCCTAAGCACAAATTCATTTTGGTGATTTTTCAAATTATATATTTTAAGTTTATCGTGATTAGCCATTCTGTCATGGTATTATTTTGGTGAGCCTTAATATTAATTAAAATATATTTAAATACAATTCCATGAGATACAAAGTTGAAATTCAGCACGCATACTGTACCTTTCAAATATTAGTAAATTAGTGATTTTTTTCTTCAACATTTTTAAACATGTTTTTTGAAACATTCAAAATCAAAATTTTAAGTTAGAGACCTTGGCCTTGTGAAATGCCCTAAACTGAGCATATAATATATCATTTTAAAGGCTAATAAAAACCCTACAAATTAGTTGTATTTTATTTCTAGCTGAAGAAATAAAATAAAATGTGATGGACAGACGGCAATGCTTAAAAATTCCCCTTTAATGAAATTTTGAAAATCTTCAATTCAAAAACAAATAAAGGGAAAATTATATAATTTTAATTATGGAATATTTGATACAATGATAATACTGTTTTGTCAACAATTTTTTCAATCCAGAATTTGAAAGATGGAGTCATTTTGCTAAACTGACCCAGTCACAGGATGGAAACAGTTGATGAGGATGGTATAATGTTTTAGCAAAATACTGCATCTACAGGTCTACCAGGAGAGTGGGAATCCAGGTAAGATGGAATTCTGTTTATTTAAAACATTTCTTTAACTTAATAATTTTTCAAATTCATTCCAAGTTTTTCTAATAGATAATTTTTCTATTTACTCACTCTTTATCTGGCATCGGCTACAACATTTATTTAGTAATAATCGACTAACCAGCAAGTATTATACCTATACCAATACACATGTCAAACAATTTAAATAATAACTTTTTATCATTTTTCATTTCATTGTTAAATAATATGCTTTATGTTTGTATAAATTGCTGTAAATAAAATAATGTATTCTCCGGCATTTTATGGAATATATGATTTCACATCTTTAATAGTAATCTATTTTTTTCATCATGTTACATTTTTAAGACACTTGATTTAACTTACCATTTATTAACTAGCTACATATAATTTTGTTATTTAACTCTTTTTAAAATACTAGTTGTTTTCCTTTTATATAATTATCATCTAAATCTTCTGACAAAGTTATTTTAATAATTGTTGACAATGTGTGCCAATACTTCTTGGGTGTTTGTTTTACATGTTATGTGAGAAAACCACTGATAACATAAGTTAGTGCTATCAAGCATAGCACAAAAGACAGTGTGAAACCACATTAGATCCCAATTTTATTATGAATGTAGTAAAGATAGAAAAGTTAATATATCTATTTTCACATATTCATAAATCAGGTATTGTAATTTTCAGCGATCACTTTTGATATGACAATATCTATAAAATAGTAAAATTGTATCAATGTTGACAGCAAAAAAGTTTATATTTTCTAAAAGGTGCTCCAAATGTAAATTTTAAGAAAATCAAGACTTATATGCCGATCATTTTTTGTCCAAATTAAAAAATGAAACAAGATGGTTACAGTATTTTTTTTTCACATCAGCAAGAGTGGATTTACTAGTTTGCTATATCATTCCATAATAGTGTGCGTGAACCATTTCTGCTGGCTTGTATATTATATTACCTTTACAATGCCATTTGAATTTAATGACAAAACATAAATACTGAACTAAGAAGTAGTTAACCAACAATTTCTAATTACTTACATAAATGTGTAGGATTTTAAAGGAGAAAACTTATAGTTTATCTACAATAAATACAAATTTGAACACATAATAGTAACAAAAATGGGGTCAAAAATAATATGTTGACTATAATTATTTATTTCTACTAAACACAATTGAACGAGTTAGGTACATGTTATAATAGTTTTCATGAACTTATATTTAAGATTGTTCCTTGTAACTTTAAAAACTGTTTTTAACCATTATTATTACAGACGAGTTGAAATATTTAATACTGAGCAATATTGCTCTGTTTTATACATACACAAATGATGATAAATAACAGGCAAGGTGTATGGTTGAGAGCATAAGTATCATTCTCATCAAATGTCTGAAAATACTAATTATACTAGCTGCTTCGGTGAATGGATGCTCTAAGGTGTCAATCTCGTAATATACTGGTCTGTTGCTGATGGGGACATCCGGGTTTGAATCTCACTTGGGTGTAATGAGGGTATTTTATCCTAAATGTTCTATCAATGCAAATGTAGGTACATTAAAAAATGTTACCTTTCTCTTTCCTATTACTTTAGCATAATTAATATATTTGTACAGCCCGAATGGATATTGTGATGCAGTGATTAGTATTATTTTTATCCATGTTTTAGGTATATCAACAAATAAGATACTAGTGAGTCTAGCGTTGCTACGGCTCTTTCTATTATCAACACTATACAATCCATGGGTATGGAAAGACCAATTTTTCAATTAGAAGCAATCTCAAATCGATTACATGAAATATTCTTGAAGCCGGATCAAAGTTAGAATGTTTTTAGTAGTTGTTTTATGCTTGAAAAAATATTTTATTGTGATTTATATAACTTTATGGACTAAAATTATTTGGAAAATGTGTTAATACATTGTTTGTAATATTTCATTTTAATCTGATAAAATGATTTACTGTCACAACTTATAATTTAATTAACTACTTAAGATCTGTTCTACATTAATAATGATTTGTGATGTATACAGCAGCTCAGAATAGCAAATAAATAAGTTATCATAAATTGAGTATCTTAGCCATTAATATTTTATTAGTGAAGCTTTGTAATTGTCGAAGCTGGAATTTTTTTCAAATCAGAGTCTGAGTTGATATTTATGTTGTGGGTAGTAAGAAGAGTGTGAGTGAAAAGGTGTTTGGGTTAAGTCCATGTTCTTTTAAAAAAAATATACCTTTCAATTGTTATAGAGGGCTTAAGTATAGGCCTACTATGTATAAAGCTATGTTTAATGGTACATAGGACAAGTCAAAATGTACAATGTGAGATCTATATTAAGGGCACAAATCAACTTTTGCCCTTTTGATCAGGCTACACATGTAATTTAAGAGGTGCTCATAAGTGCGCAAGTCAATTTATTCCCTAGCAATAAACTCTAATCTCAACAGCTTAAGACATGTTCTGACTCAAAACTATTGTGATGAACTTGTTCTGACTATGTAGATCAGTCAATGGCTCAATGATAATATAGGGTTTATATATTAAATAAAGGTTTAGTCATATTATTGTTATAGCATTGTCATACAATAATCCTATGATTATTATAGCCTTATATTTCCAAAAGGTTTAAATTGTATGCATAACACTAATGCTATTATTTGTTTGGTCCTTTTTACAAATAAAGGTTGGTATACTTGATGACTGCATTCTCTTAGGTATTATTTTCTGGTGCTATGTTATCGGTAGTTGATCTATAAAACAGAGTATATCGTACATTAATTGTTCTAAGTAGTGAAAAATGGCTGGACGAAATAGAAAAATATTACAGATGGATTTAAAAACAGTTGAAGCCAATAATGAATGTGGTTAATGTAACATTACTTACAAATATTCCTTTTGTTTCATTTGTATTTGTAACATTTATGTCAACAATGGAAAATTTGTATTTTCATGAATATTCATCTTTTCACTTTGTTTTGAAATGAAATCCTCAATAAGTATAAACATAGCCTACATTATTTTCATTTAATATATATTTTTAGTCATAAAATCTAAGTTTATACAACTCAAAGTTTTTAATTCTATTCAAAGGAAAATTGTAGCATGTAAATAAGAAAGGGGCTATGTTACAAAATCCCAATCTGGAGTTATCGTAATAAAACTATATAAATGTGTATCTATCACTGGTGCAGTAAAATATTTTATTCTATACCAAATTTAATGATCTAGTTTAACAGTTGGCCTATATGATATTTAAATGAAATCTAAGGACCTTTACTATTGTTCAAAAAAATATTTAAAAAAATTAGTGGAAAAGGGATAAGTTTCACCACCATTGAAGCACAAAAAGGGTTGTGCACCAAATCTTAGAAATCAAAATGACACTTTTCCTAAAATAAAAAAAGCCTTCTTAGCCTAAATATATTTTGTTGTTGTAGAAGACTACCAAACATGAGTTACTGAGAATTGAAACAAAATGACACCTAAAAAGGTCTCTTTTCAGCAGGTAGGTAGTCAGTCACCCATAGCCAACAAATCACTTTTTCTCGGCAGTTATTGTTCTCTGTTTGTTCATTGCAAAAATCTGAGCATTTTTAATATTTGGTATTTTTCTCCTTTCTTCAATACATTAATTTGTTTCCAATCTTCTGCTTCGTTGAAAGTTTCCTTCATTTGGACAACCCCAGGAAATTTAGAATCAACATGTAGCCAGGTTGCTTTGGTTATGATCAATTTAACACTTAGATATGATATGATATGGCTTTATCAACTATGACTATGTGTTTATTTTTTTAAACAATTATTAAACGTACAACTCAATAAATTTTAAACCAAAGAGAAATATGCAAATTCACTAGCTCTGCCTATTGAGATAAACAAATATTAGTGTAGTGTTGTCATGAAACATAATTACAAACAACTCGAAGCATCACTCGCATAGGACAACATCAAACCCTGCCTAGTCATTTTTTTAAAAAAATTTTGTTGAAATTTTAAATTGTGCTGTTATTCTGCAAATAATTGGATAAAGCATACATGAAAATAATTGAATGTATGTTGTTATTTTTATTTAAGTTGCCCTTTTTTAAGAGATGGATACTCAAAAAATTAAAAAGTGTGTTCCTCTCCTGTTTTTAATCCATTGATCAGTCAGTCTCTTACGATAATGGCTACAAAACTTTTATTTTATACTTTCTCAAATTTTCCATACAACATAAAAGAGAATTCCCGCATTAATCTCTAAACAATTTTTCTTGTTGAACGACATTTTATTTGTTTATTGCATTGAATACATATTTCCAAAAACAATCATAGTGATTACTAAATATACACCTATTTTTTCCAGTATTTAATGTTTTAGGGAAGTTTTTTAGCACCACGTCTTATTACCTGTTCGAGTGTATGTACTAATTACGCTAATGATTTTAGGGATTATGAAGGTAATATTTAGAGGAAGTGTACCCACATTTGTGTGAAGTGAGAGTGGAAAACTGTTTTGGAAAAAAACCTTCAGTACACCTTATCAAGATTCGAACCTCAGCCTTCATGTCATTGGCAGTTTAGTCTACTGCAAGTGTAGCGCCATAGACCATGAGGTAACAGAAACGGGATTAAGGCATGTATTAATTATGGTTTTGTGTGAATGTGTTATAAAACAAACCCTGTACAACCATTTCATGTTAAGAGCGCCATTGCAGGACAATGCCTTTTGATAACATTCAGAAACAAAATCTAAATATTTAGAGCTTATATGTATAGCCTGAATGGGTAGTAAGGCAC
>CABFOW010000066.1:174564-238141 GCA_902141385.1 Timema californicum
CCCCCCCCCCCCCCCTAAAATGTTTCTACACTATCTATCTTCAGAATTGCGGGTACACTTCCTCTAAATTTAACCCTCCTCATCCACAACCCATTAGTCTAATAAGTAAATAAGCATGTTCGAATGAGTCATAAGACGTGGTGATGAAAAAAAAAGGTTCTGATCCATGAATGTGTCATTAGTATTTTAAAGTTGAGTTTTTTTTAGATGATTCCTTTTATTTTTCCAGAGACAAAAAATTAAATTTGTTGTCCCTGTTCTCCCAGTTTTACATGTGCTTGGCCCTCCTGTTAAATCTGGGATTACTACTATCAAGTCAGAAAACATTAAAAAGCAATTAAAAAAAATATTTTATTAAACAAAGGTGACAATGAGATCAGCTTAAAAGTTTGTGATTTTCTTTGTATGACACTCTAGTTTAAAAAACTAGATGTCAATAGGTGGCACTTTAATTTGAAAATCAAAAGTGTAGAATAACTACATGTCATAATTAGGTAGGTATCTCTATAACATAAAGTTGGTGATGATTTAACATAAAACTGATATAATTAGCAGCCAAATAAGATTATGAAAAGGCAAAATAAAAATAAAATTGTTCTAACAAATAACTTAAATTTCCAGGAACCTTAAAAGCCACCTACTGAATTAATGTCTAAGCTATGACTGACTCATAGGTGTATTGATTTTATCAAGGCCTAACAACTTGAGAACTAAGAACATTATTAATAGCGAGCAACTTCATTTAATAGGTATTATCATAGCACATGGGCGCCCACAGTAATGGGCAAGGGGAGGCTGAGGGTTGGGAGGGTGAGGGGGACGACACTTGTCAACTCCCCCGAAATCTCTAATTTAATTGGCCTACATTAAATATTTTATTTTATAAGAAAATATTGTTACAATTTTTTTTTATTATAGTTTGCCTTCCAATTTTATTCTTCAAGCAAAGTTGCTTTTGTAGAAAAAGTTATGAATCAATTTGGTAATGACCTTCAGTTTCTGTTTGAGTATGTATGGTTTTTATGTAATAATGTGAAATGAGTTCAAATTATAAAATTGTGATATGTTAAAATGTTTATTTTACCTCACTATTTTATTAATTGTTTTATAAGAATATTTTTTAATGTTTCCTTTCCTTGGGCTTTCTTCCTAAAAAAAAAATCTTAATAAATCAATTGTATAATGTATAGTAATTAAGTAATTCATAATATTTGGGATTTTTAAATAATGTCACCAAATTCCCAAATTTAAGGCCATATTTATATCAAATTATTTAGCTAAAGAGTTAAAATGGTTGGGTTTAGGATGAAGCAATGACCCTGCTCTTTGAGAATTCTATTTTTAGAAGCCCTAACATTCCAGTGCCTGCATTAGTTTTTTCCAGGCATGCACATGTGGGTGGTGGAATATATTCACTGCCCCTCTTCCCCAAAAAATTTCTGTGGTGACACTGTCTTAGTATTCTTTTCATTTAAAGTAGCCGGGGGAGATTAATATGGCTCAAGATTAAATTTAGGTTGATGGGCCCTATTGAAAATATTATGTGTAAATGGAATAATATTTCATAGTAAAACAAACCATTTGCTTGTTTAAGATACCAACATTTGAAATGATTTGATGCAAGTAAATCAGAGAATTATTGTAGGCCTAGGTACTATATGCAACACACCTTAACAATGATAAATAACAATGATAAAACCGCACTAAGTATCAAATTGTTAATGGTTGAAACCTAAGGTATTAAAACAATACTGGGAATTTCTGAATGACCACTGTTAGTTGTAAAGAGATATTATTACAAACCTGCGATAAAAATCAACTTGATTTCCAGGGTGGTTTAAATGAGACCGGTGACAATGTTCAATATGGAAAATACTCTATGGAAGTTGTCTAGTTTTCAGCAACATACCTAAGTAATACATAATAACATGCAAAAGTACTGTCAAATAAATAAATAATAATAATTATTATTATTAGCACCGCGTCTTACTACCCGTTCGGGTTATAACTACTTACGCTAATGTGTAATGGTAGGGTGATTGTGAAACGGTGGAGGCCTGGCATTCCCCACATTCACAAGATGTCTTGTCAGAGGTGAAGGAAGGGTTTGGTAATCAGATAAAACTGTTCCGGGACCGAGGATTGAACCCCGGCCGCCAGCACAGAAGTCTGACACCTTACCCCTAGACCGCCAGGTCACAAATAAATTAATTGACAGTACTATCACTTCATTAATTTTTTGCGCTGAACTGATTCTAATATTCCCAATATTTCTATGTCTTGGAACAACTAATTTGTTTCCCTAATTAGATGGATAAGACTTCAAAACCCAATGAAATGGCCAACATTCTGTGATCAATTACACAAGGCCCTGTAAAACATGGATTGGAAATTAGTTTAGCCAAGGTCACTTATAGAAAGTCTTAGGAAATCAATATCAAGCCAATTCTTCCATTGGTATGGTTTAAAACTAACAAACTAGGCCGAGGTTACTTTAATGGAGACAAAATAGTTTGTGATCAATTATGTTATTGAATTTTAAAATTATATTTAAATTGGCCCTTTAGATGTCATAGGCCTACTAAAATATGCTAAGCAAAATTGGAAATAATCTGAGATTGATTTAAAACTTTTATAGTAATGGTTGAATGAATGGTTAAAATTAGAGTCAATTTAAAACGTTGCATATCAATAATATACTTTAAAAGCTCATTACAAGCTAGGAAAAAAATATAAACTTAAATATAAACATGATTTGATATGGACTATTTTTTAATCGAGTATAATATTGTGTAGTACAAATTTTAACCAACCAGTCATTTTTGGTATAAAACCTAGTACCACTTAGAAACATTGATTGCAAACATTTTTTTTTGTATTTTATTCATGTTTCCCAAAAAGGAAGCAATGTTTCTTGTCATCCATTTCAAATGGGTTACAAGAAATAAAGTTTCTGTGTCTAGAAGTGTTTGCAAACATTGCCAACAAGTAATGTGAGCCAGTCTGATTCTGTGGTACATATATATCACATCAATTCCAGAGTGTTTCGTTCTGTTCTAGTTAGTCATGACAAGGACAGCAATTTTCACCATAAGTACCACATGAAAAAATTATTTTCTTTAACTCAAACCTGACAAACAGTAACATAATCATCATATCTTCTACTTACTAGATCTCTTACACACAACTACAGAACATCTCTCCCTGCTGTCCTCTCCTCATTAAATCCTCTATACTTCCACCTATGTCCTCAATCACACTTCCAAGAAATTACTTTCTGTACTATTCTCAACTCTACTCCATGCAGCCGTATAGCTTTATTAGTCCTTAGCCTCTTCTCTGTCATTACCATCATTTCACACTGCTCTGCTCGATTTATTCCACATTCTTTCATCTCTTCATTCCATTCTTGTAGTTGTTCCTGTATTACCTCTTCCTTCCCCCCCCCCCATACTATCAAATCATCAGCAAACATCATGGATTTCATTCTTTACTCCCTGAATTTTCCTGCCACTATGTTAATGACCATTTACACTATTATTACAAATATTAATGGTGAAAGGGCACTCCATTGCCTCACTCCTTATTTGATTTGAAACTACTCCATCCATCCACTTTCTGTCTTAACACAACTCCTGTAATTCTCATACATGCTTTACACTCTCATTACAACTCCTCTTTCCACTTCGGCCTCTTCCATCACTTTCCAAACTTTATTTATATTCACGCTATCATTTACCTTCTCCATCCATAAATAGGCCTACCATTTCCAAGTCTTCCCCATATTCATACCTTCTTTCCATCAGCTGTCATATGGCGATGATTAAGTCTATTGTAGACCTCTGTTCCCTAAATTCATGCTGTTCCTCCACCTTCCTTTCATTTTAATTCTTATTCTCTTTTCCAGTATCTTCTCATATATTTTTGTACAGTGGCACAACAGCGCTATCTCCCCAGGAAAAGGTGTACAAATGATAGGAATATAGATTGTACACCTCTTCCTTTCTCTTTCCTTGAAATTAGGTATTATAACTCCCTTTTTCCAGTCTTCTGGAACCTTTTTCTGCTTCCTAACCAGTCTCAGCACCTTGTATAACCATTGTATATCTACTTCACCTGATGCCCTTATCATTTCCAAAGCCAGTTCGTGCACACCCAGTGCTTTTCCTTGTTTCATCCTCTTTAATGCATATTCCACTTTTTCCATGTTGGAGCTCTTTCCTCCTCTTTTATTTCTTCCTGCTACTCAGTTTCACTCTCATTCCTTTCCTCTTCCGAGTTGAACAATTTATCAAAATATTTCATCCATAGTTTATTTTCATCCTCTCCTGTATTCAAAATTCTTCCTTTTTGAACTATCATTTCTAGCTTCTTGTCTTTTCTCTCCCCTATTGTTTCTTACTTGGCTATATAACACCTTCTTACTTCCTTCAACGTCCCGTTCCAGCATTTCCGTCCATTTTTGCATCCAGTCCTTACTGGCTTTTCATACAACTCGCTTTACTCTTTTTTTCTTCTCCCTGTCTTTCTCAGCTTCCTCATTCCTATTCTTAAAACTTCTTCTGAATGCCTTTATTCTTCTCCTCTACTGCTTCTTTCACCCTGTCGTTCCACCAGGGTGTCTCCTTCCACTTTCTCTTATTACTTGTCCTTTCACATACCTCCTCTGCCGCTCCCACCAGACTGTTCTTAAACTTTTCCCATTCAACCTCTACACTTTAAAACTCATTCTTTGAATGAACGAGACAAATGTACTTCTTAGATATTAACAATTTGAAAAAAGATACCTTGGTTTTCTGTTGTTGTTTTTTTTGTCCCAGAATCTCCTGTGTGTTCTATGACTAAAAATTGAGACACAAGCACACGCAGCTGGTCTTAGAGACTCCAACTTTGTTTAGTTGCCAATCAAAGACAGTGGAATTAGTAGAATGTAGCTTTTACTAAATCAATACACTCTTTGTCTACCTTCAGAAAGGTATTGAAGAGATAAGCATAGGGAAGTCAAAAGAAAATTCACAGTTTTAAAAATAGTTTATTGTGGGTTTCCCAGGCTAGTATATTAGATGATTTAGAATGCTGTTTTATGCCTTTAGGTTAAACATTTCAACCTAAAGAGTTGATAATTACACCAGTGGTTGGTTTTAATATAAAATTACCACCTAGACACTGCCAAACAATAAATATCGGTTCTATAATAAATCCTGAAATTAAATTTTCTATTTGATTAATATTATTCAAAATGTTAATGTATTTTTATCAATAGTTAGTCTGAAATTTAAGATAATCCCAACAATTTTTTTATTAGAAAAAATATATTAAGTTTTCAAAAGATACAAAAGAAATGTAAAAATGTTGGGTCCCTCCTCCAGTCACGTATGACTACAGACAAGTGGTGGCAACTGAGTGGGGTACTGGCCTTGGTCCGCTCACTGATGCACATAACAATTTATAAATGACTGTAGAACGACAATACCAGATGGTGTATCCCTAATTATAATATAGGCCCTAATGTAATTTTGTTATTATAATGATTGTATAATTATTGTTGGTTTAATTGTTAGTCACAATATATTTGTTCGGATAGTCCGTACATAAGCAAATCTGCACAAGCTCTGGCCCCAATTATTTTGGACTGGCAGGGTTTAAGTGAGTTAATCAAAATTTTACTCTATTTACGTACCAAAAGGTTAAGTCACGTGTGCCAAGCAAGAATTACAATAATAAATCTTACCGGCGTATAATGTAGCAAAAATAACTTATTTCCCACCAAAGAGAAACTACAAAATGTCTATATATATAGCCTATTTCTTTGAGAGTTTCAATTCCCCTTCCAGATTTTGATATAGACTATACATGTAATAGTTTATTTCATTTTATTTCATTAAGAGATTTTCAATTTTTTTTTATATAATATAAAATAATAATATAGGATTGTAATTCATTTTTAAGAGTTGTGTTTAGTAAAAAATAAGGATAAATGTTTTAGATGGTTTGTGGTTATAAAACAATAATTTACTTTGGGAAACAATGGCTGGTCGATATTTCATTTCTTAGGTAGGCCTAATTTTAAGTGTCATATTTTGTTTGAAAATACGCCTATGAATTGATTCAACATATTATTTTGTTTGTAAAAATAATTGTAAAATAATGAAATTCTGGTTAGAAAATAGACAAGTTTGGTCATGGGAACCATCCCCAAAACTTCTATTATTATTAGCACCACGTCTTACTACCCGTTCGGGTTGTACGCACTTACGCTAATGTGTAATGGTAGGGTGATTGTGAGATGAAATGAAGGACCTACAGTTAAACGTGGAATCCGAACCACGGTGGAGGCCTGGCATTCCTCACATTCACAAGATGTCTTGTCAGAGGAGAAGGAAGGGTTTGGTAATCAGATAAATCTTTACTGGGACCGAGAATTGAACCCCGGCCGCCAGCATAGAAGTCTGACACCTTACACCTAGACCACCAGGTCACCTTTCCCAAAACTTCTAATAAGTTTTCTTAATGTATAGTGTAGTTAAGATATGTCTTGAGTCTAGTAAACCTTAACTGTCCCATATTTGGGTATTTTAATTGAAATGGCACAATGTGTGGTTATTTTAAAAATTTACTTTAATGCACTAACAAGAGTATGACACCAAGATTTAGACATTTGTTTACACTTTTATTAAATCCTATATCTAAATAAAACTTGACAACACATCACCCAAATCACTTTCAAAATGTACATATTGACAATGACATATTACTTTCCTTTGATTCTGCGCAATTAATGGAGCCATCCTATGATGCTTTACATTACACTTGTGATCTTGCGCTGTGCCCACTAAAATGGCTATGGCATCATTGTATGTGTATCGTCCATGTTTAATTATTACATTGAATGGTTTATTTTATTTATAATTATAAATATGATTTATTAACATAGGAAAGGTTAGGTTAAGCTGGGTTGATAATGTGTCATAATAATGAAAAGTTGGGTTAAGCTGGGTTGGATAAGTATTTCAATGACATCAGCAATATAATGTATTACTTAATCTATAATTTAGTCACTATGGATACTTGTGATCACCTATATTGAGTCAAACCGCTTGAATTTAAATCTACTATGAAGTAAGGTTAATTATGTTCATTATAGAGGGTTTTACACCTTTGTAAAGATGGTATAAAATTAAGTATGGGGTTTAGTGTAATGTGTATTATTATTAGCACCGCGTTTTACTACCCGTTCAGGCAATACGCACTTACGCTAATGTGTAATTGTAGGGTGATTGTGAGATGAAATGAAGGACCTACAGTTTAACGTGGAATCCGAACCACGGTGGAGGCCTGGCATTCCTCACATTCACAAGATGTCTTGTCAGAGGTGAAGGAAGGGCTTGGTAATCAGATAAATCTTTGCCGGATCCGAGGATTGAACCCCGGCTGCCAGTACATAAGTCCGACACCTTACCCCTAGACCGCCAGGTCACCTTAGTGTAATGTGTCCAAATAGTTTTAGAACAGCAGAAAGATAGGCCTTCCTGTTGCTTGAGTGAAACTTTTTCTTATTTAATTTAAATATATATATATATTTTGCTTTTGTTTTGGTTCAAATTGATTATACATGTGTTTAATGTTTGGAATAATGTACAGCTGATATCGATCGTTTTTATATTTTAAGAATGAAATGTCCTAAAATGGGATTGCTAAAATAAACTATATCAAATGTCTTTCATAATATTAAAATTGCAATTGAGTTAGGTCCTCATTATTTCTCTTTAGTATGTTTTTAATAAGTTTAACTTTAATTCTTAAACAGCACCATTATTGTACATCTCTAAGCTTAAAATACATTTATTATAACTTAAGATGTACTGACTAGGGCCTACCAAATATTTGTTTTTATTTCTAAAATTGTATGTAATTTTGAACACATTTTAATATGTGGTGTCAAAGGCCTAGTTTGTTTCAAGACAAATTTATAAGTTGAAATTAGTAATCGTTTGTTCATAGTTGTGACACAATTTGAAGAGTGATGAGGTTAGTTAGCTAAGTTTAGGTTAGGCTATATTTACTTTGGTTATATTTACCAAATTATTAATAAAACATTTTTTTTAAGTCCATAGGATTTATTTCCAAGCATGGCTAAACTATGACGTTAATATTAGTGTAGAACTTAATAACAAATTTTTACTCACCAAAAAACAAATACAGTTTCAGTGGTTCTAGTCTTCAGTAGTACCATTTATAAAGTTTCATCTTATTTACGTGTTACAGCAAAATAAAGAACGTGGCCGTAGTCTAACTAGATAAATGTAGAGAATACAAATAATTTTTTAAATGTTATGTACATATTATTTAATAAGCAGGTAGAAAACCTTTAGAAGAAAGTTTGCACCACATATAAATTAACTGGATAGTTGTAATACTCACACTGTTCATGGTGTCATTAAAATTCTGGCATCCTTTGCTAACACAGTAAACACATAAACTGTTTTTTAAATCAACACTAACATTTGTTAGTATCCCCATATGCAAATTCTGTTCACTTCATTTATGATGTGTTGTCAAGATATTTCTCCTCTTTCTATAATATTTCTCTCTCCTCTTTCTATACTTGAGAAAGAGTGAAACAGTTAGACAAATTTAAACTAAATTTCCTAATTAAAATGTACATAAATCTTTATGTAAAAGTGTGATATTTGATGATATTAAACATATAATACTTATTTTTATTATAAATAACATATTTTTAGTATGTATTTATATTTTATATATGATTTTAAAGAATATTTTAATTTTTAATATTAGAGTTTATCTTTTCTTAGGTTTGTGAGAACTTCATATAGATAAAACAATAAAAAGAACATTTGACGATCGCTGTGCGCAAACCTCGTATTTTTCTTTCTTCCTTCCTCTTTCCACAATTAACGTTCGAGTTGAGAGAATCGGATAATCTTAGTTGATTTGTGTTTTAGAGGAAAAAAAGATTAAATATTGTGATTTTAGCATATTAAATATAACTAGTTAATTGTATATTATTTTCATATATTGGATGGAAGTTCATGAAACTTGGTAACGATCCCAATATTAGTAAGTATATCAGAAATAGCTTGTTTGTATCTACAACGCCTCACCCCGGAGAAGTATTATAAGGGAGATTAGACTTTGCTCTCTCTCACTTTCCACAGTCACAAGTACCTTAGTTATTGTTCCTTTTCTACAGTCAACGGGCACTTATCTAATAAGGGTTGAGTTTTAAATCTACTCTTTCAATACAAATATTATTAAAATGTTCCTTTACTAATGAAATTTACAGTTTTAGTCCACTTTCTTTGCTTATAAGTTAGCCCACTTGTATACTAGTATAAGCGTTGAAAGCATTTTTTTATTAAAAAGGGGTACAATTTAATTGTTTTTTTGAAATTGTTTAAGTGTTAGTTTTATTTAATAAAAATTTAATATAAACTTAATAATGTATTAAGTAAATTTAATAACAAAATTTTTATTTAGGTTAATATTAAAAGCCATTTATAAGTCTACTAAATAGTTAATAACTTAATGTTTGAATTTTATACTATTGATTGAGTGGTAGTTCCACTTAATGTTTAGTCAAATCTTGACACTTTTTTATTACAAAATAAAAATTAATTTTATTTGGCAACTAATAAATAGGTCAAAAAAATCAGAGGGATTAATTTACATTCTCTCATTTATAAACCCCCACGTAGTCTATAGGGTCTATTTAAGAGTTATAGTATAATACAGTAAATTACATTCATCTAACTTCCTAACTGGATTAAACTTAGAGTTACAATAATTAAGATTCTGACTACATGAGTTTACATTCAAACTCACTCCTTGGTTATGAATGAAAAGCCCAAAACTCTACCTAAAAATTTAGATCTAATACAAGAGATTACAAAGGCATGGTTGAATTTGATAGCAGCTGTCTGGATGTTAAATAATTATTTTTTTTGTAGGGTGTAGGCTACCTTAATCTTATTAGCTTCATTGCTTGAAAGAATCAACTTTAAAATTTTAGGAAATCCTAGGTCATTATTTCTTAAAGAGTGGTCCATAGCAGTCATCAAGTAGTCTGCAGAATCCCAGTTTAGTCATAATAATGAATTAAAGATTGTTAACCGCATATATAATACAAAAATGTGAAATGCAAAAAATTAAATATGAAATATCCATACGGTACTAAACTCTATTTTTTCTTGGTAGAATGTTGAAAACACTCAAAACATCTACTAGTGTAGGCCTACTTAATTATTCATTGAAATTATATTATATTTGTTTTTCACAACATTTAATTTAATAAATTAATTTTGGTCTTGCATTTATTTATTAGTCCTAAAATGAAATTTCCTAGAAATTATTTTTCTGTATAGTTTTAAAATCCTCTTCCCTCCTACTCCCAGGTCCCTGTTATCGCAGCCACCCCCCTCCCCTAATGCTCATTGCTGCCATTTGGTAGTGTTCCATTACAAAAACTTTCAGAAACACTGCCCTAGGTCTAATAATCGAAGTGCCTATAAAAAGATATTTAAAAAATTATGTTCAATAAGTTGTGATGGAAGGGGACGCGAGAAAAGACAAGTGTTTTTGCAGTTTTTATAGCAAAACATTTTTTTGAGCAAAATAAATCAAATATTGCTTCAGTATAAACATAGAGTTTAATTTTCTTCACATGGTGGTACCAACAGTTCTGTCATAAGGATAGCGGCATTAAATGTAGACAAAAAGTTGTCATTAAATTCTAAGACACCCTTGACAAGATAATCAAAAACTGTTGATATCAACACATGAAGAAATTTATACTACATGTTTATACTGGAGAAATATTTGATTTATTTTGCCCGAAAAAATGTTTTACCATAAAAACTACAAAAACACTGGATTTTTCTCGCATCCCCTTTCATCCAATCTTAAATATTGCAACTAGAACACTAGCCTATTTAGTGTTTTGAAAATATGTCACTAGGCCTAGGTATATATGCTTTAATACCAGGCATTGCTACATGCTTTATTGGTATAGTTGGTAATTCAATATCAGGCTGTGCTATGAGTTTTATTCATTTAATTTTGTTTATATCTTAAACTTAAGTGGTCAATTAGGACTAATATACCAATCCATTATTACAGCGATGATTGTAAAAATCTGGTAATAAATTTGTCAAATAATGTTTAAACCTACATCTTAGAGCATGCTGCCCTCTTCATGTATTTTTTATTTTTAACTTGAAATTATATTAATTTTTATTAACACTTATGCTTCACTTTCTTGTAAATATTAGCGTAGGCTATATTATTATCTCAGTAGATTTGGATACAAATTTCATCAGGTAAATATATAAGAAAACTATATTGAATAAGACCTACTTCGGTGTCCACGTGTTCTAGGGCGGTACTCTTGCAATATAATAGACTGCCAAAAATGAGAGGACACAGTGGTTCAATTCCAGTCAGGTGCATTAAGGTTTTTTCTAGATGTTTTTCCACTCTCCCTCCACACAAATGCGGGTGCATTTCCTCTCAATTATTCCTTTCGAATCCATCACATTAGTGTAAATAGTACCTTAGCGTACAACCCGAAAGGGCAGTAAGACATGGTGCTGTATTTAATAAAAAAAACTGGCTGTATATACTCAACGCTGAGGAGTCACATTTAGATATTTTCTTTGTGTCATTTTTTTCAGTAGGCCTATTGGCTAATTTTTATGACCCACTTAAACAAGTTTTTTAACAATTATATTTAAAAAATTGAGTTTTTCACATTTAAAATTCTGTTTTAAGTCATAACAATAACTTATTTTCTTAAATAAAGAAGGAGACCTGTATTATTTTTATCATGCAAACTTTATTTGATGATTGTAACAACTGGTGGGCTCTTACTTACTATGATCTCAATCTTGTCTGGTTTGGTTTGCTGGTGACGGAAAGGCCCAAATCTGAATCCCGAGTCTACTGGTAGGGAAGCAGGGTTATAAAAGGATTCAGACTTTCCCCCACTATTAGTCTAAATACACAGATAACACAGATGAATAATAAAACAATGCACATAAATAAGTTAGTAATGAACCTATCTATTTTCCCAGGACTTAGAAACTTGATTACATTAAGCTTTTTAACATGACATCACAACTTTTTGTTTTCATTTTAAAAGATTTGTTTTATTTTTAGCCTATGTTTGCATATTTTGTGTGTTGTGATTTAATTAAATCATTCCCATTCTTCCTTCTTTTATTGGGGTTTGCCACAAACCTAAAAAAACCAGGAAGGTCGGACAAATTCGGGGAGTATTTTGTGTCTCGAAAAAATAATACATTTCCCCCAAAAAATCAATAAAAATATCCAAATATTCATGAATTTGCAACATTTAAGCGCTATTCCGAGTCAAATCAATACTTTTTTTTTTTACAAAATTTTACATATCTCAGATTTTGATAAAATTTGGTGTATAGCTAGTGTGTATGGAGAATAAGAAAACACCAGTTTTTATTTAAATATTTCAAAATATGTCCATGTAAAGTTTTCGAAAAATGGTCAAAATTGCACTGCAGGTTTATTTTCTAATCATCATAGTAGCTCTCCAAATTAAGCTAGAGAGGTGGGAGTGGTGTCATTTTACTCAGTTTTATACGCTCTTTTCAATAATCAAAATCTCTATTTTGATTTTCTGAAAAAGTGTGCCACCAAAAAAATTTCTAAAAAATGCTGTGCATAGTCTATAGGCCTACTTATGTTAAGTGATTGTCAAACTTTAAAAGTAGGAGAATAATGTACTCATAGTTAAAATAATTTTAATACAAGGTGGATTTCTAAAGAATATTAGCCTTTATGTAGTAAGTGAAGTACAATTTTACAATAGGTAAATTGCAAGTGGATGTAAACTAATGTGATTCCAGAGCCCTTTTTTTTATAGGTCTTACTGTTTAGCCACAAGATACCTTCAAAGAAAGGTCCACACTAACTTTAAATTTGCTCCTCCATTTTGAATTTTTTTTGGGGGGCTCAAAATTAAACTTTTTAACTTTTTTTTTTAATTTTCCCGTCGGTTACAGGCTAAAAACTATAAGTTGGTCAAATTTTGAGTTTCTAGCGCATCTGGAAGTGGGTAAACATTAATGTCAATGAGTGAGTCAGCCGTGTGGCTATATAGTATTATAATTATTGATCTCATGGGCTTCATTAAATTAACTATTTAAAGTATATATAACACTTATTACTTAGTTAAATGTTAGAGTTCATTGACAGCCCGTGTACTTTTCAAAGTGTCATCGGGAGTTATTACATAAATCCTTCCAGTAGCAGTTGAAGGATCGATTTTGCAAATAACATCCTTCATTGATATCCAGATTACATCTGGCTTCCTCTGATATGAAAATGATGGAGAAGGTTCAGCAGGATGTAGAATTGTTACTTTTAATTCATCATCTTCTTCGTTCTTCTCTAAAATATACATCAGCCACCATTATTGGTCATAAACAGTGGTTACATAACCACTTACTTCTGACATTTGGAGTTTGTCTGGGGATGATTGTGTGAACACTGTTCCTCCTGTTATTTCTTCAGATAAGTTTTTTTACACAAATCTTTGATTTGTTTGAAGCAACATATATGTGTATTTAAGTATGGCAAAATTCCTCAACATTAAAATTGTTTTTTCTAAATTTGCTGAACTTCAGCAAAAGTATTGTATTTTGGCTGGCCAAAGTGGCAAGCGTGCAGTTTATGTATGCACAATTCACCAAGATGTAAAATTAATTATGGAAAATGCAAAATTATTAGCTTTGACTCGTGGGGAATTGATTACATGTATAAACACTGCTTACCAAAAATTCTATGCAATCCACCGAACATTTATTGCAACATGGATGAATGTAGAGGAATACCCTGGGGATGTTCCAATACAAAGAAACCTTTTAGAGTCCTTTGGAGAAAATCTCACCTTTCGGCAGTGGGTATCTGTAGATAGTTGCAACCTTGAAACTTTATAGACTTCTTCTGATGATTTTATAATCTTTTCTCTGACAAACTTGCTTGCCTAATCAAACATGATTTCATCACTAAGCAGCAGTCTTCATTCACTAATAACAAAAAAGAAAATTTGAAAGTTAGAGTTTGTAGTAAATTTAGATTTTTCATAAAATTACACAATCATCCTTCAGAACAAAGCTCGGTTATCATTAGTCAAGCGAGCACGTGACAATACACCCTTTTGTAGTTTATTTAAAAGGCAATGATAAAGTTGAACACATCAGTTTTGTTTTAATTTCTGACTGTTTAGAGCATAACACTGTCTCTGTTTATGTCTTCCAAAAGAAACTCATTAAATTCTTAACAAAGTTTCAAACAATGCCAAAAAAATTGTTTTATTATTCTGATGAGTCTACTGCACAGTATAAAAATAAGGAAAATTTCATAAACTTGTGTTATCATGAGCAGGGCTTTGGCGTAAAGGCCGAATGGCATTTTTCAGCAACGGATCCTGTGAAAGGTCGATGTGATCAAGAGACTAGCCGCTAGAACAAGCCACAACATCCATATGACAACCATTCTGACACCCATCTAAGTTTATGAATGGCAGTAAAAAATGTATCTGGAATCGATTTACCTTCTCAACACAAGAAGATTATATTGAGTCTGAAATTTTTTTGAAAGACCGTTTCAGCCAGGCAATAACCACTAAGGGAACTCAACAGTACCATGCTTATATTCCCATTGCTTCGAGCTCATCAAAGATGTATGTAAAATACTTTTCTGAAGAAATAACAGGAGTAACAGTGTTCATACAAACATCCCCAGACAAACTCCAAATGTCAGAAGTAACCCCACGAAGAAGAGGATAAATTAAAAGTAACATTTCTACATCCTGCTGGACCTTCTCCATTTTCATATCCGAGGAAGCCAGATGGGATGTGGGTATGGTTGAAGGATGCTATTTGCAAAGTTGACTCTACAACTGCTACTGGAAGGATTTATGTAATAACTTCTGATGAGACTATCAAAAGTACACAGGCTGTTGACGAACTCTAACATTTAATTAAGTAGTAAGTGTTATAACTACTTGAAATAATTAATTTAATGAAGCCCATGAGATCATTAATACCTATTATAAAACTGTACTTCACTTACTACATAAAAGCTAACATTCTTAAGAAATTCACCTTGTTTTAAAATAATTCTATCTATGATCCCATTATCCTCCCACTTTTAAATGTTGACAATCGCTTAACATAAGTTCAAATTATGCACAGCATTTTTTGGAGGCAAACTTTTTCAAAAAATCAAAATAGTAATTTTTGTTTTGAGTTTTGAAAAAAAAAATTGTAATGGAAATGCAAGTTGTGCTGCATGTTATTGAAAAGGGCGTAAAAAACTGATTAAAATGACACCAATCCCACCTCTCTAGCTTAATTTGGAGAGCTGCTATGATGATTAGAAAATAAACCAGACTGCATTTTTTGAAAACTTTATAGTCATAATTTTGAAAATTGTTTGAGATATTTAAATAAAAATGGGTGTTTTTCTTAGTCTCCTCCATACACACTATCACTATACAAATTTTATCAACATCTGAGATGGTCAGGTAAAATGAGTGTGTTGATTTGACAATTTCAAATAAATTTGAAGTAGAAAAAGATTCCTTGTCAAGCTAAAACTGTACTGTTTTAAATATTAACTAAAAAATTTCTATAATATGTCAAATAAAACTTAAATTTGAGTTTTTATCTTGCACTTTAATAACTTAATATCAGGCAAAGTTAAAAATAGTTTGCCATGTCTTATACTCAACCAAAACATAAATTAAACAAGCTTATAGCAACAACATTATTAACTATAATTGAATAAATTTTAAAAGTCACCCAAGTAGTTAGATAATCTTTTATACAATTATTTCAACAATTTTGTACATAAAGTTTTATTTGTTAGGCTTACAAAATTATAACGTACCAGATACACCTAGAAATAAAATTTTGTTTGAGTGACATTTTGAAAGCAGCCAACCAAGTCCAGTCATGTAGTTATTAAGTTATTGAATGTTGTCAGAATGAGATATGGGCTTAATTTTATATGGTGACCTGGCGGTCTAGGGGGTAAGGTGTTAGACTTCTGAGCTGGCGGCCGGGGTTCAATCCTCGGTCCCGGCTAAGATTTATCTGATTACCAAACCCTTCCTTCATCTCTGACAAGACATCTTGTGAATGTGGGGAATGCCAGGCCTCCAGCGTGGTTCGGATTCCACGTTAAACTGTAGGTCCTCCATTTCATCTCACAATCACCCTACCATTACACATTAGCGTAAGTGCGTACAACCCGAACGGGTAGTAAGATGCGGTGCTAATAATAATAATAATAATAATTAATTTTATATCTTCAAACATCAGGTCATGTGATCTGTAACTGTAACTTTTCAGAGATGGTATCAGGATTTAAGGGATGGCTACAGGGGTTAATGCTCCAGGGATGTCACAAACTGTTTCAACAAAAGAGAGATTCCCTTTTGCCTAATTTTTATAAAATCAACTTTATTCATTTTTGTACAAAAATTTTATGAATAAAACAAATAATTAGAATTACTTACAAAGTGTTCACATAATTTTCTGACCTTATCAAGATTAACAAAAATAAACAAATAGTTTAAGTAAATAATAAACATTTGGTTTTTGGGTTTTAAACAAATCTTATTTATTGTTATGACATTATTTAGTATTTGAATAATATCTTAAAATTGAGCTTTTAACAGTTGATTTTGTAAAAAAAAAAAGATAGGCCCCTACTTATGTTTATATGGTTTCACATGTTTCCCTTCATGTTAATGCGGGTACACTTCCTCTTAAATACTACCTTTATTCCTCTTTCATTCATGCTTATAATGATTAATATAAAAATTTGTTTGGACGGGTACTAAGAAGCGGGGTAAATAAATAGCAAACAAGGGTGTAGTTTGGTTTAAAAATTTGGGGGAAATGTTTTATAATGATAAACTTGGTATCCTATACTTTTGACATATCTCCATTGCTCTAAAAACTTAGTTATATTTCATATGATCTACGTTTGTATTAAACTGAGTCTTGATATTGAGAAGGAGGGGGGGGGGGATACCTCCTTGACCTCTCCTTGTCCTATTCACCTAGTACTGAGCCAATCCTGTCACAGCTGAGTACATAGGTGGAGGGGTTCTTAGAGGCATATAGTCCCTCAGCCTCTGGAGTTTAAGAGATTTTATTAATATTTTTAATACCCTTAGAAGATATTTAGAGTTTATTTAATGTTTTTTGGGGGGGGGGACATTTTAAATTATTTTATTTTTTTATGTTTATAGTTCCGATAGATATTTTAAATATAAAAAAATCATTCATATTTGTGTAAACAATTTTATTTTATAAACTATAATTACTACTTTAGTGTGTTTCTTTAATCTTTAGGCCTACACGGGCGAATTACTGTTTTCAAATTTAATGTAGTGCCTATTACATTTCACAACATTGTTTTTTAAATATATTTAATTTCATCTCAATGCTGTGGTCAAGGCCAGTCAGTACTGTCTCAAGTGTTGACCCTTAGCTTGTGTTTAAAGGACCTTTAAAACAATAATGTTCTTAAACATCAGCAACTGGTTACTAGTTATATAGGTATATAGATATATAGTTATATAGTAGGTCCCGGGATTTATTCCTGTGTCCAGATGTCAATTTTCAGAACACAAATGTTAGGTAATTGATTTTTCTTCTTTAATTAACATCTATAAAAAATGTTCCCAAAATTAATAATTACCATTAAAGTACTATGTGTGTAGGCTACTTATGGTGATATAGAGTCCATTCATTGGAGGAAAGCAACTTAATCACTCTTATCACAAGATTGTATATTCTCCTTGTGTTATTTACTTGCAGTCACAATGAATAAATCTTTCACTACACATTATTTCTTATTTATTTTTAATTATGGTTAGAGAACTATTGATCATGCTAAAGCTAAATAAGCTTTTTATTTATTTGACCTTGTTGAGAATAACTATTTAAAATGCCTATTTATTCTGAATCTAGGTACTAGGAAACAAATTTACTTATTTATAATATTTAATAATATTTAGCACCGCGTCTTACTAGCCATTCGGGTTATATGCTTTAAGTACTAATTACGCTAATGGATTAGGAATTAGGAAGGTTGAATTAGAGAAAGTGAACCCGCATTTGCGTGGAGGGAGAGTGGAAAACCATTTAGGAAAAACCCCCCCCAGTTCACCCAACCGAGATTCGAACCTCGATCTCCCTGTCCTCAGCAGTCAAGCTCAACACGACAAGCGCGTTAGCCAACTACGCCACCGAGGCGGGTAAATTTACTTATTGTTCTAGTGTTTAGTCATAAAAAAAGTTATAAAAAAGTTTAAAAATGATATTTTTCCCTTAATATTTTATGTAAATCTACAATAACTATATATATATATATATACACAATAACTATATATATAGTTATTATATATATATATATATATACACAATAACTATATATATAGTTATTGTGGGAAAAAAATATCATTTTTAAACTTTTTTATATATATATATATTGTTCAGAATGATCTGAAAGACCAATGTTAGCACCAAAATGCAACTCTAGTGAGGCATTTAAATTTTCATTAATGGCGTCCCAACATTCCACATCTAGCTCCATGACCTATTATAAGAATAAAGTCTGAACTGTATTGTTAATTTTTTTAAATGGAATGCTGATGTGTTGTGTCTGATGAAGGTATAATATAAAGTAAATGTACCCACAATTGTACGGAGGTAGAGAATGGGAGACCATTTAGGAAAAACTACCTCAAGTGGGCCTACACTCGGCCAAGGTTCAGACCTCTACCCCCACATCAGTAAACCAGACTGTATAGGTCTGACTGACATTTAGACCATGTTCCCAATGATGTTTGTTATTGTTATTATTAGTACAAACCAGAGTTGACCAAATAGCAGCCACATGAGGACCAGAAGGTCATTTTTGTGTCAGGGTTAACTGGATTGAAATATTTATTATTATTATTATTATTATTATTATTATTATTATTATTATTTAACAGTTCACTTGCCTTTATAAAAGACTCATCACCACATGAACACACATGAACTTAGAAACTAATTTCAAATGCTGATTTTATGCTAAAGTTCTTTTAATAGTCGGAGAATTTAACATGTCATAAACTGAGAAACTACCTTAAAATGTAGATTTATTTCAAAGTGTTTGAAAATAACATATTCTGTCTAACATGTGTGTGGGGTTAGTTCATAATGACCTAGGCCTGTATTCAATACAAATGCCTAAAAATTACCTATATTCAACATAAATGCCGAAATAATGACCTAAAGCATGAAAAAATGACCTTAAAAATCCAAAATAGTAAAAAATGACCTACCAAATCTACATTTCTATAACCAGGAGGTCATGAACAGTGTCTGCGTGCACATAAATATTGTCAGTGATAAATGATATAAAAAGACATATAATCAAATTCACTCCTTGGTCGTCAGTCAGTCAGTCAGTCAGTTTCTTTGAAATGATTTCACTGCCTTCATAATGGAAAAAATGTGCATGCACGCTAAAACTTGCTTCAAACATGGATGCAATTCTGCTAAATTCATTTAATCAAGGATATTTTTCCTGTGGTACCAATTTCTAAAAATCATTGCCTGCTTTTTGCCCCTATCTCTACTTAAAAAAAGAGTCAATTTACATATCACATAGCTCTAATTTGAAAGTGTTTTGCTTCTCTGAAATGCAACACTTAATCGGGGTGTTAAATAACATCAATTGTGACCACATCTTCATTAAATAAGAAAATTGCTCATCGAATTGCCCCAAAAGCGTCTACACAAAACATGAAATCAATATCATGACTCTCCTTCATAAACTGTTTGCATAAAAGGAAAATGTACGAAGCTTGCATTGGCAATGGTGGATTTAAAAACCTTTTAGTCGGTTTAACAACGCATCTAAATCTACGATTGATTTTTGGTAGTTTGGTATCATCCCTGTAACTTCAATTTAAGTTTGTTCATGTGGTGGTGAGTCTTTTATAGAGTGAACTGTTAAATAATAATAATAATAATAAATATTTCAATCAAGTTAACCCTGACACAAAAATGACCTTCTGGTCCTCAATGTGGCTGCTATTTGGTCAACTCTGGTTTGTACTAATAATAATAACAAACATCATTGGGAACATGGTCTAAATGTCAGTCAGACCTATACAGTCTGGTTTACTGATGTGGGGGTAGAGGTTTGAACCTTGGCCGAGTGTAGGCCCACTTGAGGTAGTTTTTCCTAAATGGTCTCCCATTCTCTACCTCTGTACAATTGTGGGTACATTTTCTTTATATTATACCTTCATCAGACATAACACATCAGCATTACATTTAAAAAAATTAACAATACAGTTCAGACTTTATTCCAATAATAGGTCATGGAGCCAGATGTGGAATGTTGGGACGCCATTAATGAAAATTTAAATGCCTCACTAGAGTTGCATTTTGGTGCTAACATTGGTCTTACAGATCATTCTGAACAATATATATATATATATATATATATAAGTTTAAAAATGATATTTTTTCCCTTAATATTTTATGTAAATCTACAATATATATACAAGTTTAAAAATGATATTTTTTCCTTAATATTTTATGTAAATCTACAATAACTATATATATATATATATTTATGCTACAATAACTATATATATATATATAGTTATGCTACAATAACTACATATATATATATATAGTTATTGTAGATTCACATAAAATATTAAGGGAAAAAATATCATTTTTAAACTTTTATATATATATTGTTCAGAATGATCTATATATATATATATAGTTATTGTAGATTTACATAAAATATTAAGGGAAAAAATATCATTTTTAAACTCTTTTAAAAAAAAAGTGTCTTACTACCGGTTCAGATTATATACATATGTACTGATTTCACCAATGAGCTAGGGATGAGGAAGATTGGAATTTAGAGGAAGTGCACCTGAATTTGATTGGAAGAGTGGAAAATTATTTTAATCACCCTCTACATCCAACCAAGATTTGAACCCTGATCTCCCAGTCATTGGCAGGAAAATCTAATATGAGAGTGATGCATTAGACCATGCAGCTACCGAAATATATATTTTTAAAACTGTGTGGTATCTTGGCGTCAACAATAAATATGTCTTAGTCTAGTCTTATCAGTATTTTAAATAAGTTTCTGGCTGTTTAGTGACCTGGTAAACAGACATGTCAGGGAATTTTATCGGATTTCTGGAATTTGTATGTAGGCCTATTCACTAAAATAATAGGGGCTTACCCAACTTTCATTCTCTCATTTAATACTCACCATGAATATTTTTTATGTATTATCTTTCCACACCTCTACTCACATGTTTGGTAAAAGTTGAGTCATGGTTATGCATATGTGGGAGAGTTTGATTGAGTTATGTAAATAAAAAACTTAAAAAAATTAAGCATCCTACAACAATCTCAATTTGTACTGGTGTAATGTGATTGTTTAATGTCTCATTACCCCCCTCGGTGGCGTAGTTGGCTAACGCGCTAGTCGTGTTGATCTCAACTGCTGAGGACGGGGAGATCGAGGTTCGAATCTCGGCCGGGGGAACTGGGGATGGTTTTCCCTAAATGGTTTTCCACTCTCCCTCCACGCAAATGCGGGTTCACTTCCTCTAATTCAACCTTCCCAATTACCTAATCCATTCGCGTTGTTAGTACTTAAAGCGTATAACCCGAACGGGTAGTAAGGTGCGGTGCTAAATAATTTAAAAAAAATGTCTCATTATGATCTCATTGAATTCTAACTTAGATCAGAATACACAATAGCCCATCAATTTAGGCTAAAATCCTTTAACCCCTTCATAGAGTGACATAGTTTCAGAATGTTTATGTGTCTAAAAATATGATTGCATTAGGTTGTGATCTTAATACATATAATATTTATATGTAAAGTGACTGTAAAAACATCAGCTTTGGGAAAAATATAAAAGTCAAGGAATTTTAAATTATACTTTGGCTGGACACTCTGATATGGTGTATCTGAGGCAATTATAAAAATCTGACAGAAAATATAACACAAATAATGGAAATATCAGACAATGGTAATTCTATCTAGAACCATTTGTTTATTAACTATGTCCGGGCCATACTTTGAGTTATGCTAACTTAAGTTGGGCATGTGGGGGATGTGAGGAAAGGGAAGTGTTTTTATAAATTTTTTTATAGCAAAACATGTTTTCGTTTAAAATAAGTAAAATATTGCTCCAGTAGGAATATAAAGTTCTTCCTTCACAGTTGAATATCTTTCAAGAGCATACCAACATTAAGTGACAAAATTTTTAAATGAAGAGAAATGGTTGTCATTAAATTCCAGGACACCCTTGTCAAATATTCAAGAGTTGTTGAGCTCACCTTGTGATAAAAAAATGGTTTCCACTGGGAAAAATATTTTGTTTATTTGAACCAAAATTAATGTTTTAATATAAAAACTGCAAAAATACTGCACTTAACCAACTCGTGTCTCCTACACTCTCACTTTAATTAATACCTTTGGTGATCTTATACTTAGAATATGTAATCTACAACTGTTAACCAATTTAACAATCCAGAACACAATTTAGAGGTACCTACGGTAAATTAAAAAAGCACTAAATTGTCGGCCTTTGATAAAATAAAAGGAAAAAACTATTAATAAAATATAAGTTCTTTTTCTACTATGATGCAATACATTTGCTATGTGCATTTAGAAAATAAAACCTTTAGCCTAACTACTAACCAGTTATATTTTTAAATATTTGTTTATATCTTTTAACTGTGATATGTAGGCCCTACTATGTATAGTTATCAGAGTTTTGTTTGTTAAAAATAACATGGTACACTATTAATGGCAAACATGTATTATAACCATAACACACAAACTAAACTATACACTTTTTTTAAGTAAAGTTGTCTTGGGGTAAAGTGTCCTTCTTAGGACCATATGTTCTAGGCTTCAATACCAGCCGGGGCTGACAGATTTTTTGAGCAAGAAAAATCCATAGCACAACTTTCTTTGGAGGGAAAGTAGAGCTGTCAATCCAATATTGAATGTGGCATGTACAAGAACCCTGAAAGATATCTGAAACCTTTACAGGCAAATTGGTAGATCGGGGTGTCTTATCATCAGGGAAAACAGGAATTAGTATGGAATTTGAAGTGATCAGGAAAATCGGGAATTTAGCAAATTACAATAAAAATCCGGGAAAATGTTGTTTTACTCAAAATATGGAATATAATAATAATAATAATAATAAATCATGTTAAAACTGTGTTTTTTTGTTTGCTTTTTCCTTGAAATCATTGTTTACTGTAAGTACTTTCACTACCATATATTATGCCACTAGGAATGAAAATGGTTCCTACCAGCCATTGCTGATATTAATTATATTTGAACTTGATTGTCAATTAATATGACTTGTTTAACAATTTATGACTCATCAGGGATATTCTGAAAAGCATATTTATAAAGCTCTTATAATCGATAAAGTGGCATATAATGCTCAATTTTGAGTGTCCAAATATCCACTTAGGGATGATTTTTCTGGTAGTTACACCTTCATATATTTTTACTTTCTCATTTAGATAAAGTATTGCAATCAAGAAAATGTTCTATCTTGAGATTATGATGAATCTTGGTATTTTTTTTATGCCTCAGAACGCAAAAAATAAAGTGAGTCTTTCCATTGTACCTGAGGGTACAGCTGAAACTCTTTTATGGATTTTGTTCAAGCTTGGTGTTTATATGTTAAGTTGAGAAAGTTAGGATTTCTGAAAATTATTTTTATTCCAGTCCTTAATTTCAGGGTAGTACTGATGAGTGAATGTTGAAAACTAAAAAAAGTATTCTTTTATTGTAAATGACATAGCATTTTTGTTGTAAATGAGTATCTGTTGAGTATTTTACATTATAAATAATGATGTAAGCTTGTTTTTTAAAGGGGGGAAAAATATTATAAGGCTCTCTACTAATGACTAATTTTTGAAAAAATGGTTAGAGCAAATTTGTTCAAAATTTGTATCCAAATAGTGTTTCATATGATTATCAAAATAATATTTGTATGTTTGATGAAAAACTATCTAAGGGTAGTTTACTGATAAATGATATTTGAAACTATTCTCACAAACTCATAATATACAATAAAAATGTGAAAATATATGTATTATTGTGCCACATCGCTTATTTAATGTATTCTACTAACAATAATGTTTATTTTATTGTTTTTTCCCCCTTTTAAAGGAGTTGGTGGGAAAGAACCCTTTCTTCGCCTCTGGGCGTTTCCAGAACCCAAAATGTGTGTGGGTAAGTACAGCATTTTATTTTTACAAACAGGTTTATAATACACTCTTGTTAAAATTAACATGCCTTTTTGATTAAGTTTGCAGAGCTACACCTGGTTTTTCACATGAATTAAGCACCTTTTAGAAAACACAAGTTTGAATGCTTACATGTTTTAAAAATTAACATTTATAAGATTTTACTATATTATTAGTGATATTTTATAGGTGTCAGCAATATCATAAGTGACCGCTGCATATAGCATGACTATACATATGGATGTATGAGAGTAGTCTAGAAAACCTTTTCTGGCTGTTTGATCTGTTCATTCATAAGAATATTGAGGCGTACTACTATGGTCTTTGAAGGCCCTATTATCAGATAAGTTCAGTTTTGTCAGAGCCATACCGTATTTAATTCAAACAAACCAAAAATATAAATTAGTTGAGTCAAACATGGTATCGTTTTATAATTTTGAATCTTTAAATCATCTTGCCTTTGGTCACAATAGGGTCACTATAAAAGCCAGTTCAAAATAGGTTTCCCATTCTGAATGACCTCTTTTGATTTTCGGAATGTCATTAATTTACATTTAAAATCAACCAAAATTGACAATAATTTTCATTAAAATTCTCAAGCAGTCCTAGCCAATTTTGTGAAAATGAATACACTTAACTTTAAATATCTTGCAATAGCCATTTTAATGTTCTGAGTAAAGGATTGTAAATAAATGTCTCATGAAATTTCAGTATCTCTAGTATTTATTCAAAAAGATATTTTTGGTGCTTAGGAAATACATTAATGTACAGTACATAATCTCATAACCTTAGCAGTCTTGCCCTTAGTTCAGAGTCCAGGCGCTAATAAACCCAAGTTTACCAATTAAGAATCTTTCACCAGATATTATTATTTGGTTAGGGCTATACACATAAAGTCCGTTCACCGTAGAAATTGTGTTCTTAAAGGCCTTTTTCCCTACCATAAATCTATTATATAGAAGGATATTGGTAGGAAAAAAGACCTTTCAGAGAGTAATTCCTACCATGAATGGAGTATACACGCTTATCGAGTAGGAATTATGAAGGTGGAATTTTAGAGGAAAAGTGTCCACATTTGTGTGAGGTGGAGGCGGGTGAAAAGGGTGTGGCAGAGAGAGAGAGGAGAAATGCCTATAGCTATTTTATTTAATATATATATATATATATATATATGTATATATTAACCCCAACCACAGAATACGACTTGGTACAGACAATACTACCGTCTTGCATAACACAGTTCAAGGCAAGGGCTGGTGTTTTGTGAGGGAAGACGTACGAGCACTTCACGCCAAAATTTTTCACAAGTTACGAGACACTGACATCACGACCTTCTGGGTGCCCAGTGAGCTCAACCCGGCGGACAGCGTTTCCAGGGTGGAATTCATCCGCACCATCAGAGAGGATGTCGACGAGGAGGAAGACCTCATAGAAGATTTATTTGATATTGTATAAATGTTGAAATTCCTAAGATTTGTAAAACCTTGTACATAATACACTGTAACCTAAACTATAAATCTGTAATAAAGGTAATGGGCCCATAAAGAAGCCCGGGTCTCCCTTCGCTCTTCGGCGAGTCCTGCGGACCTTCCTCGTTTTTGTACCAGCGCCTCAGCTAGTATAAAAGCGAGGGAGACCACCGCTCGGGACTTCCGCTGCTCCGACTGAAGTCCCGAGCGGTGGTCTCCCTCGCTTTTATACTAGCTGAGGCGCTGGTACAAAAACGAGGAAGGTCCGCAGGACTCGCCGAAGAGCGAAGGGAGACCCGGGCTTCTTTATGGGCCCATTACCTTTATTACAGATTTATAGTTTAGGTTACAGTGTATTATGTACAAGGTTTTACAAATCTTAGGAATTTCAACATTTATACAATATCAAATAAATCTTCTATGAGGTCTTCCTCCTCGTCGACGTCCTCTCTGATGGTGCGGATGAATTCCACCCTGGAAACGCTGTCCGCCGGGTTGAGCTCACTGGGCACCCAGAAGGTCGTGATGTCAGTGTCTCGTAACTTGTGAAAAATTTTGGCGTGAAGTGCTCGTACGTCTTCCCTCACAAAACACCAGCCCTTGCCTTGAACTGTGTTATGCAAGACGGTAGTATTGTCTGTACCAAGTCGTATTCTGTGGTTGGGGTATTTGTTGTTAGTCCAGGCTAGTGCAATGCTACTAAGACAAGACATAGTTATTTGAAAATTTTATTTTGATATAAAAAGTGGTTTAATTGAATGTGTTCCTACTTAAGCATAGTAGCAAATCATTTTGTTATTGTATTGATGAAAAATATTCTGCTACTACTCATCACAACCTTGCTACAATATTTATACTCACATTATTTTTGTTTTCACTCGGGGATGTTAATAATAATTTTAATTTCCTATTTGTCAATCGATTTGCCATGGTGTTGGGTTACCATGCCTGGTATATATATATATATATATATATAATTTGATCTGCACACAATGTTTATATATATATATTTGTATGTTTAATCTTTCCTGAAGCATAAGCTTAAATTAAAAGTTGAATAATAAATGGGGTCATTGATCATTAGAGTGGAGTCTTAGATGTTGATCAACTCCATCCATACAATTAAATCAGTATTGGGTTCGATTATCATATTTGTGATGCACAAAAGTAAACTTCATTGGTTTGGAGTTCCCCTCCCAAGCTTCAGAACATTCTACATGTGTTAAGGTGTGCTAGAAGTAAACACCAGTTAAGGTGGGCTAGAAGTAAACACCAGTTAAGGTGGGGATTTAAGGGAAGCGAAAAAAAGGCAAGTGTTGTTGCTGTTTTTGTTGTTGGTTTTTGATCAAAATAAAAAAAATACTGCTTCACACAAACAACTTAATTTTCTTCACAGGGTAACCTCAACAGTATTGAATATCTGTGAATGGTGTCCTGGAATCTAATGACAACTTTTCCTCTTAATTTAAAAAGTTTGTAATTTAATGCTATTATAATGACAGATATTAAACAACTTTAGATATCACCATGAGAAGGAAAATAAACCTTATGTTTTTACTGAAGAAATATTTTATTTATTTTGGCTAAAAAAGTTTTGCTATAAAAACTACAAAAACAGTGGCCTTTTCTCACGTTCCCTACATCCCAAGCTTAAGAAAGTATTTTTGAAATCTTAAAACAATTTTTTTTTGCCCAAAATAAATAAAATATATCTTCAGTTAGGTAAATATTCTACAAATTGTAACTCAATAGTTTTGAATAGTTGTCATGATTATCATAGCATTGAACAGAAACTCTTTAAATGTTGGGGAAAAAGTCATGATCATCTCACATAATGCCCATGATATATATTTAAAACTGTCAACAGTACTATACAGTTGCCCTATGACTTCTTTGGTGCTGACTGACAGCTCACAGCTAACTTCTAACAGCTTTAAAAAGTTACCAGACCAAATTAAGTATCCCTACGCTGAACCAGATGATCTGCAAAAACATGTGTTTAGCAGCTGTCACTTCTGATGGTCAAAATTTAGGTATGTACCTAAATGTTGACTGTCAGAAGTCAGCTGTGATCTGTCAGTCAGCACCAAAAAAGCCATGGGGCTACTGTACCTATAAATTAAACTAAACATTTCTAATGAATCACAATTAAAATAATTTTGAAGAAAAATAGTTTATATCATAAAAATTTTAAAAAAATATGGACCTATACTGGTGTTTCCTTCCATCCCATCTTAATTGACTGTTAAATAATTGAGGTAGGCACTAGGCATATTTTGAGGACTTTTACTTTAGCCTGTACATTTTTTGTAAACCTTTAAGTTTGAAGCACATTGCCTCATTTAATACTCAAATCATTTAGTTGCTAGACCGTGTACTGGTCCATTCATTCTCACTTACAAACATTACTATTACGTTCATCAACCCCCTCGCTCCCCTCTGCCCCACCTCATACTGGCGCCACTATAAAGAAAACAATTTCCTGGTTGTTTCTACACACGAACATAAAAAACCAATAGGGTCTACATTTTATGTTTTGTGCTCTAATTTATGTTCCTATAACACTTAAAATTGTGTTCCCTAAGCACTGAGATTTCAACATTCAATGGAGAGATTTTTGATTCCAGGTAATTTTAAGACTATAACATTGACCACTCTGTCACCGGCAATATGGTATATTGTGTGTGATCCTGATGCCTTAGACCATTAGGGGGAAAAAAGGAGTTTGAGATACCTCCACCCATGCACCCTTCCTCCCAAGATAAGGGCGGCCTTTTTAAAAAGCAATTATTCTATATTCAAGCATAATAATAATAAAACCCCAAATACTGTATTAAAAGATAAATAAATATAAACGTGTGTAGTAGTGCCCAACATTGTAAATTGGCTAACTCAAAAGTGATGTATGGATATATATATATATATTATTATTATTATTATTGTTATTAGGTGTTCTGTCTTACGGCAGGTCAATTCCTTTGGTCACTGAACTTAGACCGCCTCCTTCAGCTCCCAGAATTTTCTTATTTCTGTAAGTCATTCAGTATTTGAATCCTACTTCCCAAGCTCTTATTTCCCTCATTCTTTCCTTCTATGCCGCCGTGCGAAATGCAGTCTCCCTTAAGGATGTGTCTGATGATACACTTTGCTTGGCGCCAAAGAATCGCACCCAAAATAGTTTTCTTCTCGCCCATTCTTCATTTGTCGCCATGTCTGTCCACCTAATCTTATCATGAATACATATATTTAATCAGGTTTTGTCAGTGGTGTAGTTAACATTATCTTGAATTTTATATCTTGTCTCAGTAGGATAAGGGAAATAAATAATATTTTCTCAGAGCATTTGTGTAATTTTTTAACACTTTGGGACTTGTTTTCAAACTTACGATAGTATGTAAACCTTTGGTGTTTATTTTTGTTAACTGTACAATAGAAGTTTTAGGGGGGGAGGGGACTTATAGCCAGTACTTTGGCCGTGCCTAACATCGTTCTTGCATACCACCCTTAGTCTCATAGTCTACCCCGACGCTACATCCCTGAGTTTTGTACAGTAGCCCCATGGCTTCTTTGGTGCTGACTGACAGTTCACAGCTGACTTCTGACAGTCAACATTTAGGTATATACACTAAACACATGTTTTTGCAGATCATATGGTTTGGCGTAGGGATACATAATTTGGTCTGGTAACTTTTCAAAGCTGTCAGTCACCACCAAAGAAGCCTTGGGGCTACTGTACTGTTATAAAACCCCTAGTGCTCTGTTGGATACAAACGTCCCCTCCATTTGTAGGACACATTGGGTTGACGTAAGACTGCACTAAAACTTTTTTTTTATTTAGCACCGCTTCCTACCAACTGTTCAGGTTATACGCTTATATACTAATTGCGCTAATGGTTTTAGGGATTATGCTGGCTATATTTTAGAGGAAGTGTACCCGCATTTGCGTGGAGGATGAATGTAAAATTATTTTGAAAAAAAAAAAACACCTCAGTACAACCGGTTGAAATCTAAACCTCTATCATACCCTCATCGGTAGTCTAGTCTACTGCGAGAGTAGCGCCTTAGACCATGCGGCCACCGCAGTGGGTCGAATTGTATCTAATCACGTTTTTTACTGTCGGGTAATGTTCTAACCGCTGACTCAATCTTTGAACCCCCCCAGCGTACGACGTTCTGGGTGGTGGGGAGGGGGGAGTTTCGAGCTGGCTTCGACTGCTGTGACCTTGAGTAGCTCCGTGGGCCGACTGGGAAGTGAGAAAGCTTACAGACGGGTTTTATTTGGTGGGCACGCAGACTAAATGTCGGGCTCGCCTAGTTTGGTTTGCTGGCTCCTGAGAGGTCGGGGCAGGATGCAATCAGTATTCCGCTTTCACTTCATGAAAATGCAGGTACATTTCGTTAAGTTCTTCTTTCCTCGTCTCTACCCCACTACTTAAATTAAACGGGTACTACCCGCTTCGGTGGCCGCGTGGTCTAACGCGCTAATCTCGTGTTGGGCTAGACTGCCGAAGACTAGGAGATCGGGGTTCGTTCCCGATCAAGTCTGAGGTTTTTTTTACTGAATGATTTTCCACTCTCCACGCAAATACGGGTGTATTTCATCTCAATTAAGCTTCCCTAATCCCTAACACATTTGTGTAATTAGTACAAAGGCTTATAACCTGAACAGGTCGCAAGCCGAGGTGCTTAAAAAGATATGTATTAACCGGACGGATAGTAAGACTTAAAAAACTCATTAGATATTAATTTTGTGTGTGTGTGCCTTGTCTTACCATCTGTCCCGGCTCTCGGCATATGTACACCTATGGAGGGTAGAACTCGGAAGAAAACTACCCGCATTTGCGTATGGGAAGATTGTAATACCATTTAATTAAAAAGATTCCACACTACACCAGGCTAGGAATTGATCCCTAATCTCTGTTACCGGTTAATTAGTGTATAATTTAGGGAAGCATGAGCTATTAGTGGGATTAATTAAAATTAGTTAATGTTCATTCACAAAAATGGCTACCAGTTTTTTCAAGTTTAGGTAAAGTTGTCTACTTTTAAAAAAAAAAAGATTTGGATCTTGTTTTTCATTTGGATTATAATTTTAGTTTTTAAGCAATACTAAGTTTAATAGAAAAGGCCTAAAAGAGATTGGGATGTTAATGAAAGTCTTGACGTACATTTTTAGTATAACGTTCTTTATTGTCGACCTCTGTGGTCTTGGCATAAAGTGCGTGCCTCGAGACCCGATGTTCGTGGGTCCAAATCCAACCGGTATCGACGGAATTTTCTTGATCGATAAAAATCCGTAGCACAACCTCTTTCGGACGGGGAAGTTGGTTCCATGTCGATTGTGGCGTTTAAAAGAAACCTGGAAGGTATATGGGGAATACCATTACCGTCAAAACTGGTAGGATCTTTCGCTCTCGCTCCTCGAAGTTCTCGTGTGCTGATGTCAATGACCGTGATCAGTTGGCTCTGAAAGTTATCGTTTATCACCTAAATTATATTAAATCAAATCCTTATTTAATTTTTTTTAGATATCAATTGTTTTATTATTTTATATGCTTTTTATACTATCCACTTTATGTCTTTAACGTTTAAATTAGTTTTGTTTGGGTAGTAGACGTGCTAAATTATGTTTTCTCGCGATCTTTTGACCTGTTGGCAAAGGGTTTTTATCTGATGATAAACACTGCAGCCCAACTTCCTTAGTTTCTTCACGCCATGCAGCCCCCCCCCCCTTTCTATTGTTCCGATAAACCCCACTCTAAATAACATTTATTAATAACTGTGAGTATAAAGTGAATATTAATAGTTTCTGTGACCGCATAGCTTAAGGCGCTACTCTCATAATAGACTAGACTGCCGATGACGGGCCGTTCATAGATCCCTGTCGACTGTATTGAGGGTGTTTTTTCCTAAATTATGTTTTACTCTCCACACAGATGTGGGTACACTTCTTCTAAATTCAACCTTCCTCATCCCCAACCCATTAATATATATATATATATATATATATATATATATATATATATNGTGTTTTTTCCTAAATTATGTTTTACTCTCCACACAGATGTGGGTACACTTCTTCTAAATTCAACCTTCCTCATCCCCAACCCATTAATATATATATATATATATATATACATACATACACACATATTAATCGGGGGAAGATTCATAGACCTCCGTCTTACGACGACCCCAGGTGGTCCTACTGGGACAACTTCGTCACTAGATTTATCAGTTCCAGGTAATAATCCATCGCAAAATTAAATATTTCTTATTTCTTTATTCTTCAACCCCAAAACAGTAAGTGCACTTGCATTTGTTTGAAAACCATCCCCGCTCTTCTAGTTCACCTGGTTGATATCTCTATCAACTGTGACCTTGTGCAATGCGAGTCTGCCATCTCAGACCGCTCGGCCACCACCACGGACTCAGTCAAGGTCCCACTAGCTAGTTATAGTGTGGCCTTGGCTCAATCTGGTTTGGTTGATTTATAGAGATTTCACAATGCCATCCTTCTCTCATATTATTTGCGACTACATGTGGGAAAAAGCCTTCCTTCTATTGACTTAAGTTGACAATACATCCTGTCCTAAAACACTATATTTCCTCTGGACTGGATTTATTTTTAATATCAAGCGTTTTGTTACTAACATAAAACTCGTTAAAGGGGCCGATCTGCTAAGCAAGGCATATCCTCGCGGATGTTCAGCTCTAAAGCAATCATTAATTCTACGATACACTATTTAAAAATATTGTTCTCACCAAAATTAAGCTGAACAATTCCAACAAGGTTCTTTTTCTTCTACAACCCTAAAGTTTGACTTTTATTAACATAAAAAATGTGTTAAAATGTGATATTAACTCATTTTAAACGACTTTTGAAGCATATTTTCGGTGCTATGAGACCAGGCTTGGTTAAAAAGGGCTTTAGATTAAGCTTTCCTCTAACATTATTATTATTATTATTATTATTATTATCACCGCGTCTTACTACCCGTTCGGGTTATACGCACTTAAGCTAATGTGTAATGGTAGGGTGGTTGTGAGATGAAATGAAGGACCTACAGTTTAACGTGGAATCCGAACCACGGTGGAGGCATGGAATTCCCCACATTCACAAGATGTCTTGTCAGAGGTGAAGGAAGGGTTTGGTAATCAGATAAATCTGCCGGGACCGAGGATTGAACCCCGGCCGCCAGCACAGAAGTCCGACACCTTACCCCTAGACCGCCAGGTCACCTATCCTTTAACAAATACCGTATTTTTTTTGTATAAGCTCACAACATAAGCTACAAATTTAAGATATTTGAGAACCATCCGCAAGCATTTCTCTTTACCTTAGTAGTTGGTGAAGTGCGAAAGGGAGTATAAGCTTAGACATTCAGTGGCTTAACTAACATATGAAGAAAAGAGGGCTGAAATGTTACATTACATACGGTACGCCCTCAGACAGAATAGAAAGTAGTTCCAGAAAACGACATCGATTCTTGTGTTTTGTGTGACCCGACAGCGATTTATACTCACTGGGTGAGGCGGCTACCTTAAGCACAAAACGTAATCACATGGCGGCTACAGACGGAGAAAACAGGGAAATGTCAGTAAATTTAGTCAAAAATAAGAAAAGTCAAGGAATTGTTTGATGTCAGGGAATTTAATCTAAAATAGAAAAGCCAGGGAATTTAAATACTTGACTAATTCTGCACCTAAACATTTAAATAAAAGTAAGCGATTGGTTTCTATTAGTTATCAAAATGCAGACTTAACGCAACCCTAATGTGAGAAGGAAAACAATTTTATTTTAACACATTTAAAAATAATAACTTAAGCATTAAATATGGTACTATGAAAGTATGTTAATGTTTAGTAATCATTAGGATTTTTTTAAATATATGATCACTGTAACAAACAGAAAAATTTGAGCCTGATTTTTTTTTATATTGTCTGGAAAAGTCAGGGAATTTTATAGTAAAGGTTTTGTAGCCACTCTAGATCAAAACAAATAAACATCATCAACAACTTAAAAGGTGTAAACGATCACTATCGGTAGGAATGAACATTTTCCTATATAAAGTCCAGTAGTCCTAAAGGCTCTGATTATACATTCAACCACCTAGCGCTTCAGTTGATACACGAGTGTGAGGAGAAAACTGGAATCGTTATGTTTGCCTTACTGTAATTTATTTGATAGTATTTTTTGTGCTAAAGGTCCTTGGGAAAAATCAAACTGAAGTGGAAACATAAGAAAAAAAATCGGAGTTATCTCGCGATTGCATTAATTCCTTTAAAAAAAAAGTTCTGGTATAAATGAAATGAAGATTTTTCATTTCACGTGACCTCTAATTACCGACACCGTGTGGCCGCGGTTCTAATGACGCTCGTTCACCCTTTCTCCAGTCGGGGGGCATCTTGGTGTTTCTTCAGATTAAGGTGGGAGTTAAGTGAAGCGAGAAAAGGACGGTGTTTTTGAAAAACAAAAACAAAAAACAAACTCTCAAGCACCAAAATATATCAATATTTTCTTCCAATAGTGATGACAACAGTTGTTGGATACCATTCATGAGCATAGCGGCATTATATGAAAAACTTTTTAAATGAAGAGAGAAAAAATTGTCATTAAGTCCCAGGACACCCTTGACAGATATTTAACAACTGTTGGTATCACCACGAGAAGAAAACTAAAATATATGTTTGAACTGGGGAAATATTTGATTATTTTTTGACCGAAAAATGTTTTGATATAAAAACTGCAAAGACACTTAGGGGCGCTATTCAAGAACGTTAGTGAATACTTAGTGGACCGATAGTGTGGTCCCGATTACACTATCGGTCCACCTTCTAACCTATGATGACACAAGTAAACCCAAGCTAGTGTCCACTTAGTCAAGTTCTTGCGTGCTGTCCTTAACTTCTATCCCTCTGTAAAATGTCTAATATTCGAACATATCTAGAAATATCTGCTTTGGGAAGCGGGTGAATGTTTGAAATGTTGGATCAGACATTCAAGACTATAGAAATGTCAGGAACAGTGGCGTAACTACAGTAAGGCAGGTGCAGGATTGTGTCCAGGAGTCAAATTCATTAGCAATATTAGAAGCAATACAGCCTAAGTTTCAACTTTTTAATAATAAAAGTGTTTAATTGGATTATATTATAACCGGTATTATAACAACTAACCAATTTGGTTACCAACATGAGAATTCAATTATTAAATAACTATTTTCACTGGATATAATTTTTTTTACTTGTTCTAGCTGCCGTCAACCCCCGCCAATTTCAACACCTCATTTATACTATCGAGGTCTATCTTGGAATTTTAAATCTCTCTAATTTTTTTAAATTCCTTTAGTCACTTGTCCTGGGTAGCTTCATATCCACGCTAGTGGGTTGGGGGAAGAAAAGGTAGAAGCTAGAGGATATGTACATGTGTATGTGAGGGAAAATGAATTACCATTTAGGAAAAAATACAGCCTCTTGGTGGTGTTCAAACTCTGACCTACCCTTCACAGGAAATGCGGTTTATTGCAAGAGTAATACCTTATACCGTGCGACCACCGATGTAGATCCCTTGCTTCATTCCTCGATATAAGTAGGGCCAAACTCAAAGATGAAATATATATACATAGTTTCAAGGACTTACGTTGGGATTGAAGGGGACGCGAGAAAAGGGCAGTTTTTTTTGCAGTTTTTATAGCAAAACTTTGTTTGGCCAAAATAAGCAGAGTAGTTATCCAGTAGAAATATAGAGTTTTCTTTGCAAGGTGAGAACAACGTTGTTAAATATCGATCAAGAGCAGAGTAACATAAGATGAAAAACTTTTTTCAAATGAAGATAAAAAGTTGCCACTAAATTCTAAGACACCTTTGACAGGTATTCAACAACTTTTGAGGTCACCCTGAGAAGAAAACTCCTAGTCTTTTACTGGAGAACTAATCTGCCTATTATGACCAAAAAAAGTTTTGCTATAAAATGCAAAAACCACTGACCTTTTCTCACGCTTTTTACGCTACCACCTTAAAGTAATTTTATTTATCTTCCAGATTTAAAAATTGACAAATTTCAAACCTGTGAGGGTTTTGGCATATGAATACGTAAAGATGGAGTAAATAATTTTTAATTTGCAGCTTACGTTCTTTCTATGGTTTTCCTATACCCTGATTTTGGTTCTAAGAACAGTAGATAACATTTTCAAACTTATTTGTGTTATTTTATAGGTATTGATAGTATTTATCAAAGGTTACATACAAATGCGGAAAACATGACTTGATGTATATATTAAAATTGTTTTAGTAACTTTAGTAACTAACTTCTACTGTTCTTCTTACCAAAATCATACAATAGCCACAATAGATGAGTGTTAAAAAAAAAAGAGCTGACCGAAGACCAAACGTTTCGTAGCTATATTCCAAGAGGAGCCTAAAATGATTTGTTTTTATGTGCCTAAGATTGTATTATATTATTCATAGACTAGAGGGCTTATTTCTCATGGGTGGAGTGTTTAGTGGCAAGGGTTGTCCTAGGTTAAAATAGTTTTACGTCCTTTACTGGTAAAACCTTGTGTCTAGAAGATGCACCTGAAATACTATAGTAATTTCTGGAAGGATGGAACTCTTAAAAAAATACAGTGTTGTACAGGTTAGTAGAAATATCGATATTTATATATCAAATGTGACAGCTGCATATTACATGACTCGACGTATGACTACTTGAAAGCTGATCAATAAACTTTTCTTTCATATAAGGCCTTTGCTATGAAAATTGGACTGTAATAGCATTGAACACTGCCCAACTTAGTGAATGCGCAGTACGGATGCGCGTGGGAGACAAGTCACGTAAGCCACTTTTATCACTCCCCACTGATTGAATGACCTTGGCAAGGTTAGTAGGCTTTTTTAAAAAATAATATCTCCAGTGCGGTTCTCATTTACAGATGATTAGCCGTTAAAAAAACTTTATATTTGCATGTTACGTAGCAACTTGTTACAAATACTATGCGCATTTGATTATTTTTTTGTTTTCAAGCTAATTGTTGTTATAAAAGTAATTATATACGAAATAGTTTTGTATACTTGAATTGCGTCAATTGTAAGCCTCGGCCACACTCGAGAGTTTTAAGAGCGTGCGTGATCACAGCAGGCCTTACTCAGCTCGCGCTAGGTATGGAAATACACTCGACCAAGATTAGAACCTCAATATCCCCGTCATCAACAGTCTAGTTTATTGCGAGAGCAGCGCCTTAGACCATGCGACCACAGATACAGGCTCCGCTACAGTTAAATTCGGATTCGATGCCTTATAAATTCCCAATACACCGATACCTCATTTGGGTAGTTGGACTCAGTAGAAAGAATTATTGCACTAAAAACAATATATATTTGAAAAAATATTTAATTCTAAGATAGATGGATAGAATTGTGTTCTTTTCGTGCCTGTGTCGTCATTTCGGAAATAGCTTAGTAAAGTCTCCAAATGTCCATTGAACTCGTGACACACTTCCACAGCGTCGGTGACATTTCTCTTCTGGCCGTTTCTTCTCAACCGCTTCGTTCGTCATAGTTCTTTCCTTCTCACACCTTTCTCTACGCCTGTCACTAGAGCCCGTCCGCTTTGAGGTTGCAGCAATACCGCGTAGCGGCTCAAACCCCCAACATTCCAAGGTCATTTGATCCCACGCTGCCGACCCGGTTACCTTTTATATGAGTTTGCCGAGTTGTTATTTAGTGTTGTGGATATTTAAAACCCCATTGTGTTCACGTCACGAGTGGCGACACGGCTCCTTGGTTTTTGCGGCTGCCATAAACATTGCCATGTGAATAATTTGTACATAGACTAACCTAGTCTATAAAACCTAGCTTCTGTATTAGAAAATATGGCAAGAGAAGGGCATAAACCTGTCAGACTTATGTGTTGGGGGTCCGGGGTTCAATCCTCAATCCCGGTACAGATTTATCTGATTACCAAACCCTTCCTTCCCCTCTGACAAGGTGTGTATTAATCACAACTTGTGAATGTGTGGAATGCCTGGCCTCCACCGTGGTTCGGATCCCACGTTAAACTGTAGGTCCTCCATTTCATCTCACAAATCACCCTACAATTACACATTAGCGTAAGTGCGTATAACCCGAACGGTTGGTAAGACGCAGTGCTAATATAATAATAATAATAATAACTTTTGACATACGCAGTAGACTAGACTGGCGGTGACGGGGAAGATCAAGGTTCGAATCTCGGTTGGGTGTACTGAAGGCGGGTCTTTCCAAAATGGTTTTACACTCTCCCTCCATGCAAATGTGGTATCACTTCCTCTAAATATGACCTTCCTAGTCCCTAAAACCATTGACTTAATTACTACATAAGCGTATAACCAGAACGGGTAGTAAGACATGCTAAAATTTTTTTTAAAAAACTTTACATATTTGTGTGTCAAAACATTGCACATACTTTGTGCGCAAATTTAACGATGTTTGAGAATCGATCGCTGGTGAGCTGAGAGTAAAAATTGGGTGTACCAACCTCACTTGCTAGATTTACTCGAATAATGACCAACTTCCAAATCTCCTGATAATAAGGGGTGTACTTGTACAATGTTAATAATAAGATTGATTGGCTGCATTGAGTCATTGCTATGCGCATGAGTGAGAATTCAAATTGCCTACATTACAGGAAGGAAAAACTAAAAAATAATGTCTCTCAACCTTTTTATATGCTAGTGTCGATCTTTTAACGACTCAATATGGTCTCAATAAAATCTAACTTAAATCGTATTACCTAATAGCTATCGCTTTAGGTTAAAATTATTTAACCTCTTCATAGAGTGACACAATTTCAAAAAGTGTATATGTATAAAAAATATTGTTACATTAATTTACGATCTTAATAAAATAAAAATAATGTTTGTAATATACTTAAAAGTCCATATCATACAATGTCTGGAAAAATTGCTTTGACTTTGATAAAAACCTGGAAAAGTCAGATAATTTCTAAGGGTACTTTGGCTGAACTTAGATTTGTATTTATTTATTTAGCACTGCGTCTTACTACCCGTTCGGGTTATACGCTTAAGTATTAATTACGCTAGTGGACTAGGAATTGGGAAGGTTGAAAAAAGAGAAAGAGAACCCGCATTTGCGTGGAGGGAAAGTGGGAAACCATTTAGGAAAAACCACCCCGAGTTCACCCGACCGAGATTTGAACCTTGATCTCCCCGTCCTCGGCAGTCTAGCTCAACTCGACGCGCGTTAGCTAAGCAAGTCACCGAGGCGGGTCTGAACTTATACATTAGAATTCTTTTTTACTATTGGAGGACTGTTTAATTAATGCCTATCAGGAAATAAGTTTAAAAAATATAATTGTGCCCCTGTGGAATGAAATGTATACTACCCGCAGAGTAGAACGGTGTTGCACGTTGTCGCTTCTCGCCGCGGCCTTTGGACTATTTTCTTATATAATTATATCACTTTAAAAATATTTTTATTATGTTATTTTAGTACCGCTTCTTTAATATCGTTATATTTGATTAAGTAATTAACTATCTAATGGGATAGTCACTTGATAACGTTTTGTTACTAACGTGATTCCCATAAATAAATAAACGGTGTTTAAAAGTTTAATACGCCCCCATAAACACAATTCAGTCAAAATTTGGAGTGCCCCTTTCTAGTGAAGTGCTTGGTTTTCCTCAGAGCAGTGCTGTGTTGCAGTTTGCCTTTATCCGCGGCGTCGATACAAGCGTCGACTTGTCTCTCTCGTCGTCCTTTTATTTATAAATCGTAAGTCGTACTCCGAAACAACTCATGGCCTTAATCTTCATTTTTGTCTGGGTTGGGGTTCGAATCACAGTCATTTGTACTTAGGTTATGGTTTCCTGTATATGTTCTTCTCTTTACCTATGCAATTGCTGATACATTTATTCTGAAGTCTTCCTCATTCCTTCGCTAATAGCGTAGGCTAAATGCGCGTATCCAAGACTTGTAGTGACGTGCAATGGTAACAAATGTTTCATTAGTGTATAACGCGGTGGTTTCCAACTTGGGGGTCGTGGCATGTTTCGGGTGAGTAATCAATTTAGGAAGTTACAAACCTCAAATAGAAATTCAAGCGGTTGAACTTATAAAAACTGTCATCACTGTGTAGGCTCCCTTTGGTTTCTCAACTCTGTCAGTTCCTTTATGACTTGTTTTACTGCAACAGTCTCCTATTTAGGCAAGTGGGGCTGCTAGCACAACTTCCAGAATATCCACTGGGACTCGTCGATTATCTTCTGACCCGCCTCTGTGGCGTAGTTGGCTAACGCGCTTGTCGTGTTGAAGCTCGGCTGCTGAGGACGGGGAGATCGAGGTTCGAATCTCGGTCGGGTGAACTGGGGGTGGTTTTTCCTAAATGGTTTTCCACTCTACCTCCACGCAAATGCGGGTTCACTTCCTCTAATTCAACCTTCCCAAGTCCTAATCCATTAGAGTAATTAGTACTTAAAGCGTATAACCCGAACGGGTAGTAAGACGTGGTGCTAAATATTATATTATGATTACTTTCTGAGACGTCGCAGTCGTGTTTAACCAATTTATAATAATTAAAGGAAGCGAGTAAGCTTAACGTCAAGCTCTCGTTTAGTTTGTCGGTGATGAGGTCAGTATTCGAATTCCGGCCGAGTGTACCGAGGGGGATTTTTCCTTAATGTTTGTCCCCTTCCCCCTCCACGCGAATAAAGGCAGATTTCTTCTAAGTGGCGTCACTCTCGTGTTAGACTGGCCTTCTGATGACTAGGAGATCGGGGTTCGAATCCCGGTTGGGTCTACTGAGGGTGGTCTTCCCTAAACGGATTCCCGCTCTCCTCCCACGCAAATACGGGTAGATTACCTTTAAAATGCTTCTTTCTTCAGCCCTACCCCATTAGAGTAAATAAATATGCGTATAACCTGAACAGGTAGTAAGACGCCGAGAGTAAAAAAATATTATCACCGCGTCTTACTACCCGTTCGGGTTATACGCACTAACGCTAATGTGTAATGGTAGGGTGATTGTGAGATGGAATGGAGGTCCTACAGTTTAACGTGGGATCCGAACCACGGTGAAGGACTGGCATTCCACACATTTACAAGTTGTGATTAATACACGTCTTGTTAGAGATGAAGGAAGGGTTTGGCAATCAGATACATCTGTACCGGGACCGAGGATTGAACCCCGGAACCCCAGAACAGAAGTTGACACCTTACCACCAGGTCACCCAGTAAAAAAATAATAATACTTATTAAAAACTAGGATATGAGCGCTTGTATGTTATCAAACCCGAGACTTTATTTAATCAGTAGTCAGAAGTTTTACCGTCCGAGCTAAGGTGTCAGGTGTGTTAACACATTCTCACTTTGCAGACTTGCAACCTGATGAAAATAAAACCATCGCGGGCGTGAACGAACGTGAGTCCAATTGCATCGCGCGCAGGTCATTGACTTCATTCTTGGTAGCTTTTCCCACATTAACTGCAAACTATCTACATAATCGTTATTTGCTGCGTTGCACATCACGCGGTTAAAATACGTCCGTTTCACAAGGTGTAGCCAACTACCCGCTTCACTGGATGCATGGTCCAAGGCGTCGCTCTCGCAATATACTAGACTGCCGATTATGGGGAGATCGGGGCTCGAATGCTGGTTGGGTGTACTGAGGGTGGTTTTGGTTTTCTCGCAAATGTTTCCCGCTTTCCGTTTATATGCGGGTTTATTTTCTCTAGGCCCTTCCTTCACCTCTGACAAGACATCTTGTAAATGTGAGGAATGCCAGACCTCCACCGTGGTTCGGATTCCACGTTAAACTGTAGGTCCTCCATTTCATCTCACAATCACCCTAGCATTACACATTAGCGTAAGTGCGTATAACCCGAACGGGTAGTAAGACGCGGTGCTAATAGTAATAATAATTTTCTCTAGATTTAACTTTTCTCATCTCTAAAATATTAGTGATACTAGTACACAGGTGTATAACCTAAACGGGTAGTAAGACGCGGTGCAAAAAAAGGGTGTAATTATGCCTTATACATAATTGACGCACTGTGCTGACATCTCGGGACGGACTGAATGTGTTCATAGTTTGAAGGTGCCGCGCGCACGACTGTCTTATTGCAACGTTTGGCGCTGCACAGGCGGGTATGGAGGTACTCTTCGCAGTCCTATTCTCACAGGAAGAACGTTATCTAACATCTAGGAAAAAAAAACTGGACCGACTTTCACGTATTCATACGTCAAGTCATGTGATCTTTGATTGTCACACTTCATAGAAAGAATTAACACCTATCAAATAATATAATACACCTAGCAAAATCCTACTTTAACAAGCTTACTTTTAATTATTTTACGATGGTATATATATATATTTTTATTCATAAAACTTTCAAAAGTACTCGAATTTGCCCGGGCAACGCTCTTATTTGCTTTTGACAGACAGAAAAAAATATTCATTTTTATTTCTTCTTTCCCACTTTTAAATAACTTTAAAAACATCTAATACAAAATTTAAAATTCCACATGTCTGTGCACGAGGGCTGCTGATTTTTAAAATTTCAAACCTTTGCTTGTGGTAGATAGCACGCAACGCTCATGATGGACAAACTCTTCATTTTATTCATTTAGAAAATATAGACGATGGAGAGTTTGTTTGTTTGTTTGTTTGTTTGTAATGAGAAGGGCGTGATATTTACCGCAAGCATTGGTCTGAAACTAAAAAAAATATCAGTTCCTATGCACGATCGTGTGCACCTTGAAGCAATAATTTTAAAATTTCGATAATACTTTTTAAAAGTAACTAAAAACGGGGTTGGAAGCAATTAAAATTATTAAAATGGAAGAGTTTGTCATGAACATTGCAAGATATCTACCGCACACAGAGGTCTGGGATTATTAAAATTATTGGCTTCTATGCACGATAGCTTAGACCTCGACGCTGGAATTTTAAAATTGTGATTATAGGCCTACAAATATTTGTAAAATTAATTAAAACCTTCTGGGCAACGTCGGGTATTTCACCTTGTAGCTTATAAAATAAAGAAGGCCATGTTGATATCCTTCAAGGTAAGACTGCTACCTATTCAGGTTTAAATGGATCTTAAACGCACCTCCTTGATCCTACTACCTTTCACCAATTAAGTATATTTATAATCTAAATAAATGTTTTCCAAATGGTGGTTCGCATACCACCAAAGGTATGCAAAAGCTTTCAAAAGTTGCGCAACGTAACAGAGTTTTATTAATCATAACATATGTGTTGATGATAGTAAGTCTGATAAATTAATTCAGATTTTGAGGAGATTTCATATGTTTTTATAAGCTTTTATTTTCCTTTGCCATAGCTTAACTTATCTTACCACGTGGTATAGACGTTTATTATCTACCTGATAGAATGTGTCCTAATTTTTTTATGAAGTACACACGTAATCGGTGAAAGTTTGAAAACGATCTAGATTCTAAAGACCAAAAAAGGAGTTGAATGCATGTAAATGGTTAAAAAGCACCTGAAAAACAAGGAAAAGCCTGGGAAAAGTTTTTTGCCGTTCGAATCTTAAGATATGTTTGCAATATTTGTTTTAAACATAAAGTAGAAGACCATAAAGCCAGTGTAAATTATTGTTTGTATCTCCAATTAATGCGATTTTGCAAAGAGAACTGGCTCATATGTTTTTAATAATTTGTGTCAAGAATTTAATAGCAAATTGGAAATAATATTTTTTTGTCAACATTTTTGCATATAAATTACTGGTGAAATACATATGTTCTGGAAAACCTGAAACACTAAATAGATCTCATAACAAGTGTATCAACATTATAGACTACATTCTAAGACTATGATTTGATATTAATTTAAAAGGTATACCGCCGTATGCCTCCATACTAATGGATCCTCTGAAATCTATTTTTGGACAAAAATACACAATAGTTTCTCTCTAGCTTTTATGCTTTCTAAAAGTAACTTTCTAGTTGCGCTACAGTCGACGTTTGTAAAGGAATAATTGTATTTGAACCTCGCGTTATAAATGTATCATATAAAATAGTTCATGCATAAGTTAATTGTTTTGGAGAGAGGGGGGATATGAAAGAAACAAGATTACCTGTGGTAGTTCTAGATGACGTACACACGTATTGTCGTTGAGATAGGATGGAGAAATAACGGGTAATTCTTGCTATGTTATACTGGAATAATGATTGATAGGGAGATCGGGGTTCGTATCTTGTTCGGGTGTTCTGAGGTTTTTTTCCTAAATGGTTTTCCACTCTCCCTCTACGCAAATGTGAGTACACTACTTCTAAATACAACCATCCTCATCCCTAACATGTTAGCGCAATTAGCATATTTTAGTGTACCCGAACGGTTAGTAAGACGCAGTGACAAAAAAAAGTTAGTGCGGGAGAGTATGAGCCACTTAAACACCTAACAAAACTACCCTCTTATATCAGAAGCAGCAGCTCACTGGATATGACGTCGTAAAGGTTTCAAATGTTCATAGAAAACTCATGAATGAATCTTGAACTCTTGAGCGGTCCCGATCCCTCCTCACTTGTTTGAACGCCTTGTAAGTTACCTGCGGCCATCCGCCATCTTGCAGCGTCTCTCGGGTGCGGCCTTGACACTTTCGACGGCGAGATAAATCGAACTGAACCACTAATACTTTGCCACAACGTACTCTTTACGAAGCAACTACGTAACGACAATTACGAGTGGTTTTTCTTTTGTTAAAATTTGCAAGCAGCAATATCAAAGCCGCGCGCCTCCTCCCCCCACCCCTCGTTCCCCTGTACACCGCGTCTTACTACCCGTCCGGGATAACATAACAGCTTATTTACAATAATGGAGTAGGGAGTGAGAAAATATAATTCAATGGAAATTATAATAATAATACTTGACGTCTCTAGCCAAAGTTGAACCACGGTTATGCAAATGCGTGAGAACTGGTTATGTTATAGGAAGAGGAAACTAAAAAAAGATTGTGTCAACAATTTTTAGACTGTACTGGTGTCTTTTAATGTCTCGAGTTAGTCTCATAACTTTATTTACACTACCCAATAGGCCATCGCTTTAGGATGAAATACTTAATAATATCTTCATAAAATGGACACAATTTCCGAATATGTATGTGTCTAAAAATATGATTACATTAAGTTGCGATCTTAATAAAATAATATTTGTAAACTATGTAATTATATATATACACATATTGGCTGGACACCTAGTTTTGATATATATTATCAATATAAGTACTTATAAAATAACACTAATAATATAACAACATTCCATCAATTTTGGCTTCACAAAATGTGCTTGGGTTTTATGAAAGCCCCTTTCTATGAAAATTGTACTGTATCTCCACACCAATGGGCGGGATGACGCTACGTCAGCGGTGTCTCTAGGTTCCCTCCGCCAACGAGCACTCCTATTTTGATTGTATGTTTCAAATCGTGTAATTGTGGAACTGGACAACAACTTTGTTCTAACGGACTGCCATTTCATAATAGCACTTGCTTCAAAGAGAGAGGAGTAATGTGCTTACTCAGGTTGTGTGTGTGTGTGTGTGTGGCAAACATTCTACTCAAGGTTGTGTGAGATTTCCCAACACTTGGCGCCGGGGTTGTCCACAATTGGACGCGTGCGTGCTTCAAACTGGTGTCTTTACAATTAGGGATGTGGTATAGAAAGAAAAGTATAGGTATCGACATTTTAATCAGGATTTTTTTTTAATCCAGAAATAATTTTAACTTTTTACATAGTAATAATAATAATAATAATAATAATTGTATTTTCATATTTATTTAAACACTGAACATAATAATGATTTAACCATGTTATAGTATACTTAGGTCTATCGCGTCTCTGTTGTGTGTTGGAGTTTGGAAGGTATGATATATATTATTGTATGATGCATATTATAAAATGTTTTACCATACCAGCTTTCAAAATGTCTATAAAAATTTAGCCGATGGAAAGTTAATTTTAGTAGCTAAATATGATTAGTAATATATTTTTTTCAATCTATTTTGTATCCTTCTTTAATCATAATAAAAGTTTAATCCAAGCACCAGTGAAGATAGCAAAAAAGTTGTTTCTTTCGATACTGGAGTGTGAGTACTAATATCAGTAAAAGTATCGATTCTTTTTTCACATCCCTATTTACAGGTGCTTTGGTATAAGCTTGGGACAGCGCTTTGTGTGAAGTAGATGTGTCACGTCAAGACTATATATAGATATATAGTATATAAGGCATATGAAGCTACGACAGGCCTAGTAAGCCGCTATTAAAAATATATATGACTTGAATAAAAAACTGATCCAGGCTAGTAATGGATGTGTTAGACACACAAACACACACACATATTTATAACACATCCATTACTAACCTGTGGCCTGGATCAGTTTTTTATTCAAGTCATATATATTTTTAATACCGGCTTACTAGGCCTTTCGTAGCTTCATATGCCTTCTATAGTAACTTAAGGCTTTTTTTTAAGACTAGGACATGAACAACCTCCAGTCCCCGACCATCAATTTATCAATGAGAAAGAGTTAACTCATATTTTCATCAATTATACATTTTCGGCCATGTCGGGAATCGAACCCGAGACCCTTATACCAGTAGGTAGGCACGTTACCGAATGAGCTAAGGTGTCGGACTATATATAAAGATGTTGCCTATATCAAAAAGTGTCAATGCCTATATATGCACGTATACACTTCCAAGGTGATTTTTTAAATCTTTTCATTAAAACTATTTTTCTGAAAGTACGCGTTTTGCACTATAATGACCTAGACGAAAATAACAGTTACATTTACTATGAAAAAGTAGAAGGGCCAATTACTTTAATGGCAAAAAAATATTTGTTTTACCTTCTAATGTTTGAGTTAGAAAAATAGATTAAACAGAGGATTACAAATTAAATATGCCAATTGCACCGCTTTGCATCAACTTATATCTGTTTTTCTGTTAACCATAAATACACTTACTTGCCTTTGATCCTTTCCCTTTTTTTCTTGTAATTTTTTTCTTACAAAACTATAAAGGTGGAATACTGGCTGAAAAAAGTTAAAAAAACAATATACATATTCCTACTTTTAAAGTTTATGCATATCTCTGGCATTATCAAATGTTAATTTTTTTATGGCTTTAATAATATAATTTAAAACGCCATACCTGGTTGCTAGATTATACTAAGTATGACATTTATGCTTGCATAATAAAAAAATAAATAATACCACGCTTAATTTCACCCTTAAAGTTTATCCTATTAAATAATTTTTATCACTAAATTATTAAGGTGCAAAACGCCATACCTGGGTGCAAAATTGTGTAAAACAAGATGTTTACATTGGCATAAAATAAAAACCAATATTTTAATTAGGAAGAAGAGCTGCATTTAACTTTGGTGACACTCCTCCCGCCCCCCTTCCAATTAAAAACGGCCGTACAGTCTCCGGGGTTGGGGTGCATAACGCAATACTTGCTTGTAAAATATGTGCAAAATGGTGCTTTAGTTACATTTTAAATTTGAGGGGATGGAAGGGACCAACTTAAGTGAACTTGATTCGCCTTAGGAAGAATCTTGACCAACACTTTTTTAAATTACAATAGGCCTATATTGGACGTGTTCATACAATTAAGCCATGATTTCTGCAGCTGTCACTTTGGATCACTATCTTATTTTACTAAAACTTACTCTACATATTATTCCTAATTTCTCAAAAAGGTTATTTCTAAGACAACCTTTCTTTGAATTTAATTCTAGGGCTACGCGTCCTTTTGTCAGTTTGGGTTAAATCCCCAGCCTTTTGTATTAGCTTTGATCAATAATTACTCAAACTAAGAAAAAACTTAAGTGAAAATGAACAGTCTACCGACTTCATGCCTTCATTTTCTTCTATCGTAGCTTACTCTCAATCGGACAATTATTTGATATGGCCACATACCGGCAAAGAATTAACACGTGACATGAGTTCTTATTTCCCCACAGTAAGATGGATTTATGGTCTTGTATATGGCATGAATAGGGTTTGATACACTCTGGAAAATCTGGAAAAGTCGTTGAATTTTAAGTAACAGGAAATAAAGTCAATAGAAATTTAAGATATTCTTGAATTTTTTTTTTCAAAATACAAAGTTATTACTTATTAGTAAGAGAAAATAACAAAGTAATTTCATATGCTGTAAAAAGGTTTGTTTTTTTATGGAGAACTGATATCGTAAGAGAATTTTAAAACTTAAATGGTCCAACTCTAAATCTTGTGAGGGTGCGAGAAGTGAATCCAACGCGAAAATATTAATTTGGAACCTTCTTTCTTGACTCGAAATGAAATGAAGTTTGATAGGAAGGAAACCACACACTTTTTTTTCCTCGCATTCACACAATGATAACACTTTATTGGTGTTAGGTTTTTAAATATTGATTATATTTATCAAAAGCGACAGCTTCAGGTCACATGACTTAGCGTAATGATGGTTTTACTAATTTTTTTTAAATGTCCAGAAAGTTTTGTTCCTGTCTAAACAAGACTGTATAATAGAACCTTCTCGTGCTTGTTGTAGCACTGATGAACACATACACACACGCACATGCACGTATGTGATCTTCCCCCTTTTCCTCAGGTGCCAGGACGTGTCTGCCTGTAGCGCAGCTGCGGTTCCGCTCGCTAGCTAGCTCTAGAGTTGAATCGGGTGATAGCTGTGAAGTGAAACGCGACCGGAGTAGAGGTTGCCTTATCTAAATCGGATCGATACCTTTGCCTTACTACCTGCACACCTCACTCACCTCTTGTAGACTTGGCGTATATTCCGTTCACGATAGGTTTTTACCCGGATGACAGTTCGAACATCATATGTTTAGGTTTTGGGTTGCCAACACTTGTAAAAGATAAGTTTTTTTTAAATAAATGTAAATATCTTTAATTACCTATTATATATTACATTTAAAATAACGTAAACTTAAGTTCTCTCATACTATTTCATTTTTAAAAATAATTTCTCTTTATCCAACTCGAAACAATATTTTAAACATAATTAAAAGTACTTGTTTTTCGTTTTGGAACGTTACTGATTTTGTGTAATATAGTGCACATATCAATACCTTTTTAATGCGGACATCGTATTTACTTGGAAAAGACAAAAACAATTGTCATTTTTTTACATACAATAAATGATTTTATGATTATTTCATCGTATTTTGAAATATTTAACTGAATAAAGTATTTTCATCAACTGCGTGTCCGCATAACTGTAAAAAACTTGTTTAGCGTTATGTTCAATCATATGGTTTAGATTCGTCAGTCGCCATATTGAAGCTTTGCTCGTTAGAAGTTTTTGTGAAAGTGGTGTTAATATTTTTTTAAGGGGAATAAAACTATACATAAACTTTGTGTCCGACCTCAAATAAATATATAAATAATATTGGCCTAAATTACTGTGGTTAACTATCACATTAATATTTTACCATATGTTTTCATTACAGTCATCCAAAGTGATAGATATCAGCTGTTGGTGTAGTGATATATTAGGTATTACTTCTAGTAACATTTCGAGCTGTCATCCAGGTAAACTTAGCTCATGAATGACTTATAATTGTACCGTGTGGGGCGTCGCACTCGCTTGTCCTGGCTGACGGGCTCTAATAGGTAGTGTTAGTTGAAACAATTAAGAAACAAACGTAGGATATTAAACATTTGCAAAATATCCGGAGTGGCCACAGTTTTTTAAAAGCACTGCGTCTTACTACCCGTTCTGTTTATACACCTATGTACTAATAAAGCTAACAGTTTTAGGGATTAAGGTTGTATATAGAACAATTGTACCAGCATTTGCGTGGAGGGCGAGTTTAAACCCATGTAGGAAAACTTCACCCAGTACACCCGACCGAGATTCGAACCTTAATTCCCTCCTCCCCCCTTTGGTGGTCTAGTTTACCACGAGAGTAGTGCGTTAGACCACGTGGGCTAGGGGAAAATATAAACAACCTGGAAATGTTGTGGAGTTTATAACTGTCGGGAATATCAAAGAAATCCGTTCTTGTGTCCAAATGGTATACGGTGATGTGTTTCAAACTATTCTCCGTGTAATTTTGCAGGTGCTTGGAGGGATTTCGTTTGCAAAATATGAGGGATGCCATTTCTTTAGAGATTTGTCCCCCTGGGATGATAGTTTCAATGTAAATCATGTTGCCAGCTGGGTAAGTGGTCAGTTTGCCCTCCCTGCACACTCACCCCCCCCCNTATATCGTGTAGGGCATTCGAGGGTAAGCGCTTCTCAGTCACTTTATAGTGTTACTACCGAGCCAACGTGCACTAATTGTTGTATTTCATTGCTTTACTTTGTAAAAGTTGTTGGCAGAAAAAGAAAATCCAGCGACGAGTGATATTGTTTATTTTATACTATTCTGAAGATTTAGTGCAAGAACCAAAGCTGAACACTTCTATGACTATTAAAAGCGCTTCTGAGAGGTCAGCTGAACTTATCTATGAATTTAAGAGATGTTTTTTTGTGAAATGAAAAATCTGGAGTATTTAACTCTGTGTCATGTGATTTGGCATTAGAACAATCTCAAAAGCGCTTTTCAGGTGTGATAGGGCGTTTGTTTGGAATAACTCAAAACTAAGACGCTATACAAAGGTGGCTGCTTCTGTATCCTTTTAAAAATGTGATCCATCAGGCTTTATTGATGTTTCTTGATTATGAGCTAGATGCTAATAGTGATATCGATTAATTTCTCAATGAGTGCAACCAAACTATAATTAATAAAGATGAAGAAAATATCCGGTGCCTAATTGCTCTTTTGGCTCAGTATAATCCATTCGAAAACAATCTTGAACAAAATGGGCTTGTAAATATCTATACTGGTTCAGTTGCTGAAACAAGCGTAGCACAATGTTTAATTTCAGTCAAACATAATGGAGAACACGTGATAAGCCAATTTGAAGGAGAGTGCTTAATTTATAAAGAAAAGAAAAGCTTATTTGAACCAATGAGAATGGAGTTTCTTAGTCTTAAATTACACACCTAAATCGAAGCAAGACAGCAAAGTTAATTAAACACTTGACGACTATAAAGAAATGGTTGAAGTGCAGAAGTTAGTTATGTTAGCAGACCTGCGTGGATTTGATTTGCCTAGCTTAACATCCATTATTTAATAGAATTAACAAAATATCTTTTTTAACAAAAGTGATTCTTATTATAAAAGTCAGAAATAAAGTTTGATGAACGAAATAGAAACTAACCATTCTTATAAATCGGATTTAAAACCAGAAGGTATTATAAATGCTCAAAATAACGAGGATTGTATTATTGATGGAATGACACTTGTTTACTACATTCAGTTAAAAAAAAAGTTCCAACCTTTTGGGCAGTTTGTTGAAGTGTTTTTAAAACAAGCGACATAATTTCTTTCGAATGCCTCTGTATTAAGGGTAGACGTGGTATTCGATATATATGATGACATATTCATTAAATTTGTTGTAAATGAATTGCGGTTCAAGGGAAAATATCCAAGTAAAGTCATTATGTCGGGGTATTTTACAAATGTGCCAAATAACTGTAAAATATTTTTCGCAAATATCTAAAATAAGCTAAGCCTTGTTAAATTTTGCTGCAACTACGTTCAAACAAATATTCAGATTGAAGATGATAAAGAATTGTATATTTGCGGTGGGTCCTACGACTCTCTGAATTGTTATAAACTACATAATTCTATTCTGTTTTTGACGATTTTTTCCATTTAAAATCAAATCAGATAAAAGTAGATTCTAGACTTAGGCCTACTTCCATATATTTAATGCAGCTCGATATCTTAAGGTGCGGCAGAAGGGAGCGCGAGAAATTTTACAGTTTTTATAGAATTGAAATGTTTTGGCCAAAATAAACCAAATAGCTCTTCAGTAGTAACATAGAGTTTAGTTTTCTGCAAATGCTAATATCAACAGATCTTGAATATCTGTCAAGGCTGTCCTGGAATTTGGTCAAAACATTTCCTCTTTATTTAAAAAGTTTTTACAAAATTCCAGGACACCCTTGAAAGATATCCAAAATCGGTTGATATCAGCATGTGCAGACAACTTAACTCCATATTGATACTGGAGAAATATTTGATTTTTTTTTGGCCAAAAAATTTCAATTCTATAAAAACTGTACAAATACTTTCGATCCTTTCAGCCGCACCTTAAGCAATCATAAATAACTGTGCAAAATCCAGATACTGATCTATTTATACTTGGGAGTTAAATTCAACAAAGGTTGTGCGGTTTTTAATATAGGCCTATCTTTGTAGTTTCCAATAAATATTTTTTTAAGTCGCTTATAGCTAAGGACGCTACCAGCGTGTCATGTGACTAGAGAATTTCAAAGACTCGTGGATGAAAAACAGCCAATTTAAATCAGTGTAGTTTGGGAGAATTCGTTAGTAAATTTCAAGGTAAGATCAGTTTTTATTAATAAAATATGGTAATGTATCTATATGCTTGATTAGGGGATGAATATAATTACTAAATTATCAAAGTGTATTTTAATATTACTTATTTACGCATTTACAGGAGTCTCGGTAATATTTAGCAGTTAAAATTCCACGACTAAGGGTTCGGCCATGTTGAAAAGTGTCCGAGGAAGCGAGCGCGTGATTAGCAGATAGCTGTTGATAGTTGTTGTCGATAAGGCAAAGGTTCGAATCTTGGCTCAGTGAATCGAGCGTGGTTTTTGACAAGTTATTTATTGTTGTGGTTTCCTCTCCTCTATCCGCGCTAATCATGATTCTTATTTGCAAAGGCCTGCTTTGATTATAATATTGGAAGTATTTTTAGCACATCACTTATATATTGTATGTATGGTTTATGTTCTTACCAATTAAATTAGGCCGTTAGTAGCAAGTGTGTTAAACCTAGCGATAATTATAAAAAGTCAAATATCATGTCAAAATTAGAAGTTTTCCTATCACTCAATGAACCCACATACAATAATATTGCCAGCGCCTGTAAACTAGACTGTTCCGGCTCGAGCGTGCGCGCTTGAAAAAAATAGTAACAGTTCTATCTTTCAAGCGTCGCTCGCTCCAGTCTGGCCAACTCTCATTACAACCAATGTGTTCTATTTTACTTTTTAGTCGTTCGCTCAGTCCTGCCGTACATTAAGAATCGAGAATCGGAATAATTTAGCTGTTGACACTGGGTTTATTGCTTCGTTGAATCTATTTTTAACCCATATGTATGCGGATCTGTTTTTTTCCACGTTTTTTCCTTGTGTTTTTTTCTTCCAATATTGAATCTTGTATGTGACCTACACTCCGTCTTGTTAACCCCGAAAGGTAACAAGCTAACCTTGATGGATTTACACTATGGTGTGTATTATCAGATAGGGGCCTAATGTAATTATTAGACAAGCCAAAACTGTCGCCGTTAAAAGTAAGCAGGGTGTGCATGCAAGGAATATGCCGCTAACGTTTACACAAGTATTTTTTAAAGAAGAACTCTGAAATAGTTGTTCTCCGAGGCTTTATGTTTTGTACTGGGCGTGTTCGAGTGCCAGACCGTCGTATTCTTGAACCGTGGCCAACTTGGTCATTCACTGAGCCAGCTAGATCACACTCCATCACTCACCGAGTCAAGGTCATGCGCTAACACAGACCTAATATATTATTATTATTATTATTAGCACCGCGTCTTACTACCCGTTCGGGTTAAACTCACTTACGCTAATGTGTAATGGTAAGGTGATTGTGAGATGAAATGAATGACCTACAGTTTAACGTGGAATCCGAACCACGGTGGAGGCCTAGCATTCCTCACATTCACAAGATGTCTTGTCAGAGGTGAAAAAATCTTTGCCGCGACCGAGGATTGAACCCCGGCTGCCAGCACAGAAGTCTGACACCTTACCCCTAGACCGCCAGGTCACCCCCTAATATACTAATACATGGAAATTTCAGGCAAATGAATACAAAATACGGGAAAATCAGGGCGTTAATACTTGCCTATAGAAGATATTAACTTCGTAATTAAAGACAAAACAAGTAAGTGATTTGATTCTTGCGTTTTAAGGGGGCCGCCTCAGTAAGCGAGAAATTGCGGGCAAACGTTTAACTCTAACGCAATATTTAATTGTACGATAGGTTTTTTCAAAATATGGTTCACGTCAAAATAAATTATAAAGATTCCAACAGGATTACTTTTACTTAACAACAGTATAGTTTGAGTTTTATTGTGTATAAAATGTGTGAAAATGTGATATGCTTAAAATGTCGTTGAAAATAAGCTATTTAATCATCTATGGATTTGTGAAACTAAACTTGATGAACGAGGGCTCTAGATTTAGCCTTTCCCTAACAAATACAGTAACAACATAAAATGTTAAGATAGGCATATTTATGAATTAGCAGCAAGTTTTTCTCTTTACCTTGTGATAGGAAGTTTCATGATTTTCTTTTCCCTCTTATTAACATGAGAAAGGGTGGTTATAGGTGAGGGGATAGTGGGAGTATAAGCTTAGTCAGAATAGAGTAGTTGGCGAAAAAGACACACACCATTGTATTTTAAGCTGTGTGGCTCGACAGCTATTGATACTTTCTCGCTATCCGAGGCGGCCATATTTTATGGAAATCCTGGGAAAGTGAGGGAATTTTATAAAATAATGCTTACAGTAGCCCTGTGAAATACTAATCAATCACGGTATCTAATTGAATGATTTTAATTATTTAACGACCCGTATTGGTGGGCGCGCGGACTATATGTCAAGCTCATCTAGCTTGGTTTGCTGGTGACGAGGATTTGGGGCTCATATCATGTTCGGGTGTACTGAAGATGGTTTTTACCTTTAAAAAAAACAATTATTTCTTATTCTCCATCCACAAAAATGCCAGTGCATATTTTTCAAGATGTTATTTTTCTTGTCCTGATCCTATTAGCATAGCTAAAATGCAAATAGCCCGGACGTGTATTAAGAAGCGGTGACAAAAAAAACAACTTTATTTATTGTCTTAGATGTTTAGATATCCGTTTGGGCAACCTTTACTCAAACTTAAAGATTGTAAAAAAGAGGAAAGATCAAATGAAATCTGGTTCCTCTGCTAGTAAATACAAACCATTTAACTATTCTGATCAGATGTAATTCCTCAAGAAAGTCACTGATATAACAGTGGGTCAAGAAAGCGGAGAAACTAATGAAAGTGGAGAAGGAAGCGCAAGCCACGTTGAAGAGGGGACTGAAAATGCAACAAGTGAAGAAAAATACAAAGGAAGGAAGTATAGATATCGGACAAAGGAAGGAAAAATACAAAGTTGAAGAGGAAACAAAACGAGGTCGATGATAAAATGTTCAAATTTCTTGATAATGTTAGCACTAAGAAACAGAAAGAAGAAGATCCACAACTACATTTTTTTAAAAGTCTTTTACCCATTACTTCAACGCTCAACACAGATGAAATCCTTCAATTTCAAGCGGGTGTCATTAACCTATTACAAAGTGTTAAGAGACAGAGACAAACTAATTATTACCAAAATTCAGGATATACTACAGCACAGGAAGATAACATTATATTGGACCTGAAAGAGATAGGGTGTAATGAGGGGGACTAGGTAGAACTAGCTCAAGATAGAGATAGGGTGTAATGAGGGGGACTAGATAGAACTAGCTCAAGATAGGGATAGGGTGTAATGAGGTGGACTGGGTAGAACTATCTCAAGATAGGGATAGGTTGTAATGATGACTGGATATAATTAACTCGGGATATTATGCGTACTTTTGTAATTGCTGCAATGCACTTTCGAGTTCCTAACGCCATAGAGTATGTCATACTTTTAAATATCAATATATCGTTTATTTGTAGGTATACACTGGTAGTTATCAACAGTGAAACCTGGTCATCCCCCGACCCATTCTATTCGTTGCTCGGTCGGTGAGAAGCGAACTGCCTGCCTGACAAGCCGAGATAAACCGGTTTGCTTCACTTCCTCTAGAAAGAGGCAACTGAACTCCACTCGGACTGGGCCACTGGAACATTCTTGGTTACATCCCGGCTGGTTACTAATACCTCTAATGCAGTGGCTCTCAAACTATGGTCTGCGGACCATAGAGGATGTGAACGAGTGAAGAGTACAAGATTGTAACAAGTACACTGAGTCAACAATACGTTGTACCACAAGTATAATTACATGTGAAATATGCATAAGAAACAAAGTCGAATAAAAATTCCGCCTTTTACTACTTGAAAAACAAGTACATTTATATAATTTCCGTCTTCATTAAAGGGACAGGTGAGTAGGTAGGTGGGTATATAGTACAGGGTGGTCCGAAAGTCACTACCCATTTCAAAGGAAATTAAAATGGCACTAAGATGATATTGTTTTTGATATTGGTATACAGGGAAGCGGAGTATTGTTCTTGAAGGGCAGCTAAATCAACCTGGTACTACTGTTTGTGGTAGTAGGATTCCTGGGTCCTTGGTTTTTGATGGTACAGTCACTGCAAAAAAAGTACTTGGAAATGTTCACAACATATGTAGTTCCAAGTTCAGATAATCATGTAGCTTCTATAAATTATTAGTTCTCTGTACTATTTTTTTTTACTGTTTTTCCCAAATAAACTTAGCATTGTGTAGTGACTTTTGGGCCACCCTGTATATGAAGCTGGGTACATGTATCGAACGTTTATCAAGTGGTCCGCTATTAGTAAAATGTTTTAGAAACACTACCATAATGTTTGGGTATGTATTTGTCCTATTGAAACTGTGACTCAAGCTGGGTACTGTTGGCCTATGTTACGCATCGTATAGGGGTACAACCATGTGTTTATAAAGTGTACGTTGATTGCCACAATAAATCGTGTGCGAAATAAGTATTTTATTGGTGGAAACCCTGAAACGTAAGATTTAATGCCGGTCTTAAGATTCATCCTAATATTCTGATCACACTTGGCAAATAATAGGAGTTTAATTTAATGCTGTATATCTTGATTTTTAAAACAGCAGTTAAGTATAATTTGGAGGTTAAAATACTATCTGAAATTTTCGACCTACATTGAGCATGCATTCATAGATAAAATAGTATATGCCTACGGATTTTATATCTGCAACTCGCTTTGCTCGTTGAGGGACTCCGTCCCCAAACACCCAGTGAGTTTTCTTTGTAAGTGGGTGTAAACTAATGTAATTTCAGAGCCGTTTTTAGATAGGTCTTACCGTTTAGCCACAAGATACCTCCAAAGAAAGGTCCGCACCGACTTTAAAGTTGCTCCGACATTTTCAAATATTTTTTTTCGTTGGTTAAACATTATATTTTTTGAGCTTTTTTGAATTTTCCCGTCGGTTACAGGCTAGAAGCTATAAGTTTGCCAAATATCCGGTTTCTAGCTCATCTGGAAGTGGGTAAACATTAATGTCAGTGGGTGAGTCAACCATGCGGATTTATAATAGTATAATGAGTTGCTATAATTCTTACTGTAAAATACTGCCTCTATAAATTTCGGATTGGCCAAGAGTTGGTATAATTATTGACTAAAGTCGTGTGTGTGTGTGGATTTCAGACTTGTAAATGATTGCCATAATTTTAGGTGAAATTCTCTCTCTTAAGATTTAAGATCTCTTAGTGAAATATCATATTGTTCGAATTTAATTTCAGCGTCGTTCAGAGATTTTTCGGTCAAGTAGTTCAATTGGCGTGACAAAGAAAATAGATTACTACTGGCTCATGTTCCGTCAAATCGCTTAATGCCATGTGCTCTGGTATTTCAAATTTTATTTATATTTTTTTCTTCTCTAGTTATATAGAAGTTTAAATCTAAATATGATTTTCATATTTTTCAGTGCATAAATAGCACTATGTCTTCATTTTGTAGAGAAACATGTTTTTCTTGCTAAAAGAGATCACCTTAATGGAAAAGATGAACATACAAAAACATATACTTTGGCATCTGAATGACTCTATTACACTATTACCACTTTGCAATAAGTTAGTAACCCTCCTCGGTGGCTGCGTGGTCTAAGGCAATGGTTCTTAACCTTTTATTACGCGTGGCCCCTAAATATTAAAAAAAATATTTTCGTGTCCCCTTAGTTCTTACTAAAATATAATTCTTTAAGATTTATTACCCGCCTCGGTGGCGTAGTTGGCTAACGCGCTTGTCGTGTTGAAGCTCGATTGCTGAGGACGGGGAGATCGAGGTTCGAATCTCGGTCGGGTGAACTGGGGGTGGTTTTTCCTAAATGGTTTTCCACTCTCCCTCCACGCAAATGCGGGTCCACTTCCTCTGATTCAACCTTCCCAATTCTTAATCCATTTGCGTAATTAGTACTTAATACGTATAACCCGAACGGGTAGTAAGACGCGGTGCTAAATATTATTATTTAAGATTTATTCTAAAATAGTGGCTTCATTTACTGTTAGTAATAAAATAACAGAAATTAATTTAACCAAATGTATCCAATGGGACCTCTGCTGTTGAACATTTTCCACTAATTTGTCTATTCTTGTTTATATTGTATTACTTAATGCTATTCGCATGCAAGAGTTGAATCTGAGTTGATTTCGCTGCTTCGTTTTAATATTTACCACTGTGGGAAATCCCTTTCCCCATAAATAAGTAAAGACAAAGCGCAGAAAATTTTGAATGGTGATGGTAAATTTTAATTTACTCTTAATTGTAGCTTTAAAAAATCAGCCTATTATTTATTATTGAATACATGAAGCTTCTTTTTATAAAAAAACACACACACACCCTTATCTCCATTTAATCCAATGACCGAAGTCCACGTCTCAACACACTCAATTATTAAGTTTATATTTGATTGGGGGGGGGAGGGTAGGTCACTCAAGCTTTTTCTCCTCCTTTAGGCTTTTCCACTTCTTCCTCGTTTAGTTCCACAGTATCTTCATAGCTGCCTGAAGTCCAAGCGGCTTCCGATGCTCCCTCCCTCAATTTTGCTCTTCTTCTGTCTTACGTAAGCATTGTTCTGACCCCCCTCCCGCCCTAAGGTGCTTACATAATACTTAAACAACCCCTTACTCCGGAAAATTGAGAATCTACTGTGCTTACAGATCATCGAATTCTTTCTTTCAAAACGTAAAAGTTAAAGATAGTTGACTTCAGTAAAAGCAAATAACATTTTAAATTATTTTTTCAAGGCCCCCCACCCCCCAGAAAGCTGTGCTCCCGGTTAAGAATCGCTGATCTAAGATGCTATTCTCTCACTAGACTAGACTATCGATGATGGAGATGTCGTGGTTCGATCCCGGTTGGGTGTAATGAAGGTGGTTTTTCCTAAATAATTCCCCACTCTCTCTCCATTCAAATGAGGGTACACCTTCAAATTCAATCTTCATCAACCCTAGCCCATTAGCGAAATTAGTATAAAAACGTATAACCCGGACGGGTTGTAAGACATGGTGTTAAAAAGTTAGTTTTTTAAGCACAGTGTCTTTCTACCCGTTCGGAATATACGCCAGTTAGAAATTATTATTATTATTATTAATTATTCAATATATAGACATAATTAATAATCACAGTTGAGGTTTATTGTTTTTGAGCAAGGAGTATACAGCTCTTATCTATGTTAGACCTCCCTTCTCATATGGGCCAAAGCTTATTTTTCAGATTTCTTATTCATATTATTAATAAATTAATAGAATGAACACATCTTTTTAAATTTAAAAAAAAAATATTATCTATGAAAAATTGAATATAAAATAAATTAAGTGATCAGTTTGGGTACGGTGGTATTCTCGAATTAGATGATTTCCTGTAGAATAAGTTTGCTTCAATCTGGTGCGGGTATGGTGCACTGGTTGGTGTACGATAGAGAAGCGGAAAGTTGTCCGCGGAAGGTTAATACAAGTCGTGGTGTTGTGTAAGTACCGAGGGCGTGCGGTGCGGACATATCCGTCTATTTCGGGTCTCCTAACGTTTTGTTATAATTGGCCCTGGTCCCCTTGGGGTCTCTCTCTCTCATTTTATTTTTATTTTGCGAAAGAGTTGTTTTTTCTTTGGAAGAGAAGGGGGGATGGATGGTGCAAACCTTGTTTCCCGAACTTGTAGGTCTTGTTTGCTCGGTTGATTTCCATGTAATCTTATCTACCACTTGAGGGAACGGTTCATAGTGACGTTACATAAATGCCTCATATTTAATGTTTAGCTATCTTGGTTACCTTACACACGTCTTAAAAGGCTTGGTTTTTAAAATTGTGATGTTAAAAAACACGTTCCTGGACAAGCACGCATGAGCCTAGATTAGTCGAGCAGACATTCGTAAACAATAAAAGGCAAGTGGTATCATAACATTCCTGGGTGTAGTTGTACGGTGGTAAGAGAGAAAAAAACGGGGTAGTATGAAAATACAGATGACATTACAATTTGTATTGTGAGCCCCCTCATTAAATTACCTCATTCGATTCACAAATATCCTTTCTATGCTCTTTTACGATTTACCTTTCGTTTCCAAGGTATTTAGGTCTTAATGATCAACCAAAATATGTGGATTTTTGGACTTTTCAGATTGGAAAATTTCAGCTTTTATATCGTGTTTGCGAGTGTCTCTTTCTCTCTTCCCCAGTCAGATAGATGTTGCACTTGGTTTAAATATTGACACATTCTATATAGTTTTGTATTCATCCCATTAAACGCCACACTCTTGTACAGTTAAAGTTTGTGTCAATATTTTTAAGCTAAGCGCAACATCTATTTGATTGTCAGTATCTCCGCTACCTACGCAGCCCCATGAGGATCTATAGATAGGCCACTCTGATTTGCATTGAAATAAAGCTCTCTTGAGCTTATAAGAAAACACAGCTGCTTGTCAGTAGTCTACGAAGTTTGAACCATGAGAGGCTATTATGTTAACGCTTGCATTTCACATTAGAATGAACAAAAATATCATAAGCACAATTTTCGCGTAAAACGTCCTGTATTAAAAAAAAATCATGGTCAAAATTTAAACTTTTTATGTGGGCATAAGCCTGCTGGTAACTTTCACCTACATTTCGTTAAAAATGATATTTAAAAAAATCATACAATTACTTTATTATTATTATTATTATTATTATTATTATTATTAGAACAGGGTCTTACTACCCGTTCGGGTTATACGCACTTACGCTAATGTGTGATGGTAAGGTGATTGTGAGATGAAATGGAGGACCTACAGTTTAACGTGGGATCCGAACCACGGTGGAGGCCTGGCATTCCACACATTCACAAGTTGTGATTAATACACGTCTTGTCAGAGGTGAAGGAAGTGTTTGGTAATCAGATAAATCTGTGCCGGGACCGAGGATTGAACCCCGGATCCCCAGCACATAATTCTGACACCTTACCCCTTACTTCTTAAACAACACGGACTTTATAAACGTCTTCAACCCAGCTCAGAAATGTATCATGTAGAATACTCAAGTTCACATGAGGCCAGTCCTAATTAAATATTGGGGATATGTTTAGCCCGGTGGCTAGCGTGCTCGACACTTTGTTCCATGCTCAAGGGGTCAAATCACCACACCCTAATGAGGTTTATTTGAACATGAAATGTTTATCCTGTACAGCTGTGACCGCCCAAGATATTGGATACAAATACCGGCCATCGTTCAAATATTTTGACAACGATCCGATAACACCATAGGAATTTATTACGATCAAATTAAACATAGTTTAAAAATGACATCTGGACACAGAAATCGAACTTGGGGTAACCACAAGGGTAGTTGAATTCCATGAACTTTTTGGGGAGATCAACATTAGAATTCAAACTGCAGTACACCAAACACCATTTGATATCGAATTAACGGGGCCACCTAGACCTAGGCGAGGGAGAAATTATCATTCTCTGTCAGGGACATGGTTTTATTTCAATGGTCTGTGCCGTTTTCTGGAACTACTTCTCTATTCTGTCTAAGCTTATATTCCCTTTCGCCCTTTGCCTACAACCACACTTAATCATATTAATAAAAAAAGGTATAGGGGGAGGATTAAGAACTAAACATCTTATCTTTAGGCAAAGAAGAAATATCGTTACTAATTCACAAATATTTTTTTAAATCTGTATATTTTATAGGAAGGCTAAATCTAGAGCCCTGTTTCATCAAGCCGAGTCTCATACCTCCCTAAATATTATTAAAAAGTCGTTGAAAATGAGATAATGTTACATTTTCACACTTTTTTTTCTCTATAAAAAAAACTCAAATCATAGAGTTGTTAAAGAAAAAGAGTACTGTTGGAATCTTTCAACTTTATTTTTGTATGAACCATATTTTGATATAACGCATCGTAAAAAATAAATATCTCCTAATCGCTGAACATCTCGTGGCAATTTCTCGCCTACCGATTTGATCCCCTTAGGGCCAGATTGCTAATTATTCTTCTATATTAAAATAATTGCGACATTAATACTCATTATTTTAATGTTCCCATCACACACACATAAGTGTTGCTAAAAATATAAATAATTTACTTAACAACGTTAAATTGTAATATGTTTTTTAGTTTTAAAATTGTATTGCTCTAAAACAATAACAAGGTGTCTACCATTCGGGAAAATCAGGGCAAACGGGAATTAGCCGAGAATTTGAAGTGATCGGGAAAAAACGGGAATAAGTCGGGAATTTGGTAAATCACAATAAAAATCCGGGAAAATGATATTTTACTCAAAATATGAAATACAATAATCAGTGAATTATGTCATTTTTTTGCTTGTAGCTGTGTAATATANGGGGGGGGGAGGGGCGAGTTAAAAGGATGTGACATACTTCTTAGTCGGGAATTTTAGGAAATGATCAGGGGAAATCAGGGAAAAGGTCTGGGAAACTAAGAATTTGATTAATATTAAATTTGCAAGAAGTTCCTTTTCACTTTGACATTTTAGAAGAGTTCTAATTACTTATTTATATGTTCCTTGGTGATAAAAGTATAGTTGCTTATTTCCCCATCCCCCACGCCCTCACCCCCTCGTAGCCTACAGCTCTGAATTTGCATATGCTATAAGGGTAAACCTTCAATATTGACAATTGTTCGAAAGGGTTACACCAAAGTTTTTTTTAATTTATCTTGTATGTCGAAAGACAGAAGGTACAAAAATTACATTGGTGATTTTAAATAACTACAGGAGCCTACTTAGCTATCTATAAGAGATTGTTGAGTTTGTCCTTTTCTTTCAACATTTATGGAAATTATAATACCTTGGTTGACAGGGCCGATAGCTTTGTTAGGCTCTCTTGAAACACTTGACATACTGTTTATGATATTGTCTAAGTTTATTTCTAAGCCACATAATAATAATTTACTATGTTGTTATGTCAATCAACCTTTGCCCTCCAATTGGGTGGGTTTTTTTACCACCCCAACGCTGTCCCTAATCAACACTCCCTCGCCACATCCTACGCCACAACCCGGGTCAGCTATCTTGAGGATAAAGGTCCATTTCCGCTTTTGGTATCGGTCAAGTGACGGTGCTAGAGTAGCGTGGGGTATTTCGAGAGGGAAGGAAGCCCAGCCACGCCAGGAATGTGACGCGGACTAACGGTTGTGACGGAACCGGTTGGCTAAACCGTTCATTCTAAGGGCGCGCTGCAGCGGATCAGCTTTCATTTTCACATTTAATTTAAAAACTGACACGGTATGGGTATGCGTATGCGGTGTAAGGCGATAGTCTCGTCTTGTCCGGCTTTCCGGGGAAGGGGGGGAGGGCTAAAGAGTTAAACACTCTTCCTTTCCTCCTTCCTTCAGCCCCCCCCCCCCC
>CABFOW010000066.1:238179-320698 GCA_902141385.1 Timema californicum
CCCCCCCCCCCCTCCTGAAACATGAAAAAACAAATTAGTCCTAATTATTGTTAAAACCATATTAAAACTAAGCTTAGACAAAATATCTTACTGAAATTAGGGAAAAACCTGTAAAAGTCAGGAAATTTGGTGTGGCGGAAAAATTAGTAAAATTTTATAAAGTATCACATATATTTCTTTAATAATTCCTGTGTCTAGATTTGGATTTAGAGCTGAACAAATGACATTTATACATATAAAATACTGGAACAAAGTATATATTTTTGTCTGGAAAACCTGTAAAAAGTAAGGAAATTTCAAAACTTAAAAAAAAATGTTCACGGTGGTTTTTAGGCTATTAACACGCCGCACTCTTAGAGACTTCAGAAGTCGTCTTGAATACCTGACTTTTCATCACTTTAGGGTTAAGTAACTTTGACCAGACAGGGATTCGATTTGGTATAAATACCAGAGCCGGTCTTGACCACGCCATGGAGCTGCTGATGAAATATATCTTATTTTGAACCTTTATAATCTACTTAGACCTTTATATCTACTTAAAAGATAAATAATTCCTAGCTCAGTAAAATTTAGTAAGCGTTTTATACAGAGTTTTAAACTGAACTGTAACTAACTAATTTATAAATAATAAATCTCGTCACAATTGTTTGGGGAAACAAACTTTTGTTTTAAACTATTTATCCAGCCTTTTTTCATACACTAATTTACTTTTGTAGTCCTATTATAAATAAATAAAAAATAATATACCTGTTGACTAAATATGTTCAAAAGTGACTTAGGTATTGTAAAATATTTGGTTCTTATTTTACTAAAATATTTTTTTATGTGTGAATAACATTTTTCGTAAATGCGATTTTGTGTACGTCTAATTTTTTATTACACTAGCTCTTGGTTAATAAACTATAAAAAATAAACAAACTTAATACAATAATAGGTAGACAACAATTTAAAGTATGTATAACAAAAGTGTCCACAGGTTATTGAAGTAATAAAATTCGTGAAAACGACATTAAATGAAATTCTAGCCGTGAATATTGTGAGCCAAAATCAACTTACCTAAAATAATATTTATAATAAGTTTTTTCTTATTTAAAATAAAATAATAAATAGTTGATGTTAATGATGATCTCGCATTGAGTAGATATAATTAAATGTTTCAATGGTATTTTAATTATGTAATGAATAGCTGAGTTAGAACAAAAAAATAGGCATTAAATTGTCGCTAAACGAGTTTAGTTTCACTCTACATATTCACCCTTTATAATGATTGATTATTATTCTTTAAATTTCATCTTCACATCACCACACTAAAAACAAATAAACTGTAGCTAATTGCCAGAACGCGTTGCAGATATCTACAGGGCAGTAAAACCTTATTCGTTTTGGCTTGTGGTGGTTGGCCGATGACCACAACTCGTTCAACGTTTTGCTTACTGAGCAAAGCAAACTCGCCCCTAATCAAATACGAGTGCATCGTACACTGTTTTCATTTCATCCACGGGTTGAATTTGTGTGGAGTATAGCTGAGTAAATTTTTTAGATGTAACTTTACAGCGGAACCGCGTTTATCCGGCCAAAAGGTGCGTTGTCCAAGCTACGGCTGTTAGCTGCGATTGCATGCGCACTTTGGGTCTAGTCTGCGGCACGAGCCGCTGGCTGTGCTTGCGGCTAGAACCGCAGAAACACTGCTATACTTGTAGTGACATTGCGTATTTGTTATTGAATGATGTGTGTTAATTGATTAAAAAAATGTTCGGACAGATAAAACTGGAGGTGCTAATGACTCACCCGCAGGATGTGGTGCTATGTAAGCTAATATCACAACATCCATCTGTCTACGATTTAAAACATCCGAAGTACAAGGACATGCATGCATGTATTCACATTCTCTATTTTACGTTTGCTTTACAATCACATTAAACCACCTTAAGACATCCAAAAAAGTTATGCTATTTGGGTCAATTTTTACTCTCATCCATCTCGAAATTGGCTGTGTTTCGGCTGGAGTCGTGTTTTGGAAAATACCCCATGTGACTGTCTAGTGCGGCTAATGTCGCTACAGTTTGTTGCGGCCGTAGCCGCAGCTAGGACAACTAACTCACCTTAACTAATACCGGGCGTCATCCGGATGAACGAAAATCGGATAATCCTATACATTTCCAGAAATTGACTCCCTCGCTATCTAAGCTGGGAAATCCGACCGCAGCAACTTTCATTGACAGAGCACAGTTTTAGCTCCGACCAAGCTACAGCATACTGTATAGTAGTAAATACAGTACTCTACCACTGATTGCAGTACCGTTTTAGTTCAGTTTAGTACAGTGCTGTACTCACCCTGAGACTACAGTATTAAAATTAATTAATGTATTTAAATGTTTTTTAATGCATCAATTATTTGTCCCATAAACATGTGTTACAAAAAATAATAAATGTGAAATTATAGTCCGGATCAATAAGGCCGGATAAACGAGGTTCCGCTCTAGTTTGTAGCTTTTTATAATATGGAATTTGATCTGCCGTCACTCGATTGGGGGTTCAAAATTTCACATACTTTTTTTTTCTACCCATCTGTGTTGCTAAGGGATTTGTCCAATTAAATTTTGGTTGTCATTGTCAACTATTACTAACAAGCTTATGCTACAAGTCTTATGTTTGGGCCAACCATCACTCTGTAATACCGGCTTGATGTTACAGCCTACTTTGTCACAATTGTGAAAGTCGTTTGTATTACAAAGTTGTTATCAACAATCTATGGATAACTTTGTTTATAGATAAATTGGACACGAAATTAAAACCCATTCTACCGTGTAGGTTTACGATTGACATAATTATTGCATAAGCATAAAACTAACCATTTGAGATGTGAAAAGTGATCAAACCCTAGACCATATGTAAATATTCATAGTCTTTTTTAAAAAATAAATATACTTTTTACTCAACAAAATCACACATTTTATTCATTGATAGCCATAATACAATTTTGCTTTATTTCCTTCAAATTAAACTTCCTCGACCTGTGGCTTTATACTGTCTACCGATATCCAAAATAGGCAATAAGATGCGTGCCATTAAAAACTTTTGGGAAGGTGTCTTCGAGTCGAGTCACAGGCTCTGGGGTCAAAGCTGCTGAGTTTTATCAATCGCGCATGTGCAGTCACTTTTTACCGTGAACTTACTCTGGTCATGGACCCGCGAATAAAAATCGATTGCTGAGAGAGAGAGCATTCGAATGAAAACTGAAATATTCGATGCCTGTTATTTATTAATACGCTTGTGGGGCTCTCTTTTTACGGCGGTGAGCACTAACAGAATAAGAGTTCGAATAATCTACCATGTAGATGATGATGATGATGATGATTATTATTATTATTAGCACCGCGTCTTACTACCCATTCGGGTTGTACGCACCTACGCTAATGTGTAATGGTAGGGTGATTGTGAGATGAAATGGAGGACCTACAGTTTAACGTGGGATCCGAACCACGATGGAGACCTGGCATTCCCCACATTCACAAGATGTCTTGTCAGAGGTGAAGGAAGGGTTTGGTAATCAGATAAATCTGTGCCGGGACCGAGGATTGAACCCCGGCCGCCAGCATAGAAGTCTGACACCTTACCCCTAGACCGCCAGGTCACCATGTAAATTATTAAATCAGTATAAATAAAGGTTTTTTACAGTTATTCTTTCATTGAACAAATACTCCTGCTACTCGAAAAACTGCCTTCTCCTGATTGGATTTAATTTCTTCTCACTAAACAGCACTGGATTGATGGACTCGGTAGTAATAATTGTGTTGGCTAATAGTTTGTTTTAAAGGCTTTCGTGGCTAACGTTTGAATTAAAATTAATGTCAAACCCGAAAACACCCATTTTAATTAATAGTTGTTGCTTTGGTCAGCTTCAATATCTAGTCCTCTGCTAGATGATGTCCGTGAATCTGGCGGCACCCATTATGGCACAAATTACGAGACCTTTGTCAATACTCACTGCTGAATTTGTGCCACCAGTATATCCTATTAGCATAACTTGTGCCGCTATAGTTTTCGTTTGAACACCAACAAACCAACTATCTTCACGTGTTTGGTCACAAGTATTGGTTCGATTCTGCGTGAAGGTAACATAGATAATTTACCATTCGTGAACCACAGATTCGCTGGTCTCGCGGCTTAAAGCAGAAGTCAAGGGGTCAAACTTGATATGTTATGTATTTTATGTACCATTGTTAAGGTAAAGTAATTAATGTGTGTAACTAGGCATTTATATGAGAAGTGCAGAATGAAATATCAATATTATTAATAATATTTATACTATACCATTGGGTACAGCTCATATGAATGCCTAGTTACACACAATGCCAGCCCCACACATTAATTAATTTACCTTAACAATGGTACATAAAATACATAACATATCAAGTTTGACCCCTTTTAACTGGTGAACTGTAATGAATTGAAAGCATTTAAAACCATTTTTAGCTATGCAATTTTGATGGTTGATGACCTTGAAAGAGATTTTTTTAAGTTGTTTGGAAAATCCTCCTTGGTAATAGCTATGTGGGTATTGATATATATTATCAGCCATCCCGAATTTTTGAAAATAATAGTTAAAAGAGTTTTTTAATAAATACATAGTTATTAGTTTTATACCGATTTATGTAAAAAAAACATATTTCGCTACGCGTCAATCATCACTGAAAGAAGAATGTCAATTCACATTGAAAGCTTTTGTGATCTATAGGTCTTTATTTTATTGGACAATCTCTCACAGCGGGGAGATTAGGACTATTTCCTGATTGAAAACAATGTTTTGTACAGATAAGCATGATGGCTACAAGCGGGAAAACTGGAAAAATATGGAAAAGTCAGGGAATTTTTTAATGTCAAAACAGGGAGAATTCGGAGAGTTGAATTATAAATGCAGCAAAATCAGATAATTAAAATAAATACCTGTTTATAAAAAGTATTAATCTCGCACCGAAATAATAAAACATGAGTAAGAAATTGTTTTATCACATTTAAAAAAAAATTCAATGCTAACACGAAATGATTGTAAAGTCTTTGTTTTTATGCCACATTTACACATTGCCATAGTTTGAGAAATCCTGGCTTAAACAGGTTGTAAGACGCCGTACACACACACACACACACACAAAGTATTTGTGGATGGATTCATCCTTTAATTTCATTAGTACATGCTTTAGGCACTAAGGCTGCTTGTGTATCATATTCTGAAAATTGAAAAATGACACCTGGACACGGGAATCGAACCCGGGACCGTACTAGACGTTAGATCTATTGTTTTAGAATGTGTAATTATTGTGCGCCTAAAATACAAATATTCGTAATTTGAAAAGAAATACATCTAAACATGGGAATCGAACCCAGAACCTTTGGATTAACGCACCATGAGATTTCCAGGATTATTCCCACGATCAGTTGTACAAGCGTTAGCAGGGTGTTGAACGACTTTGAAATTTTGTCATCCGGGGACTGTCATTGAATTTGCTTGGGCAGGGAAGAGTAAGGAAATTTTATAAAATTTCTGGAATTTTTTAAGTGTTTGCCATAAAATTACCCGACTTTTAATTACAGTAGTGAAGATAACATTTTTCTACCAGTTAATACACACCACGAACCTCTTTTAATGCAGGTGTCCCCGTTGAGAATGCTAATTTATGGAAAACTTGGAACAGTCAGGAAATTTTAAAATAACGTTTGGCTGGACACCCTGGTTAGTTTTCTCCTTAAAATATGTGTGTTTAAATATTGCACGTTCAATGCCGCATTCAAGCACACAAATTTATCATCTGCAAAGGTTGCTAGGACATCTTCCTAGCTCGTCAAAACCTCATTTGTTTTGTTCTTATTGGATCTCGATAAAGATGGCGCCAACTAGGGGAAAAGCGTGCTAGAATAATGGCATCATTTATTTTTCAACCCAGTAAATTGGAAATACAAGAGGAAAAGAATTGGAACACCGCTCTTTTCCTTTATTTTAGTAATTTATATCCACTCATAACTGTTTGTGTTGCCTCATCCCTGTTCTTTTTGTCTAATCCTGTACCCGTAACTAACTGGCTGGAGTTGTTGACAACAAGGTTAGCGGGCTGGTTCGATTCCGGGCTGGGAACAAAACAGATGACTGCTTTTTGTTAGGGTTAGTCCTTATATATAGGTGATAGGTTTCGGCCATGCTAGGAATAAAATTATTATTATTATTATTATTAGCACCGCGTCTTACTACCCGTTCGGGCTATACGCACTTACGCTAATGTGTAATGGTAGGGTGATTGTGAGATGAAATGGAGGACCTACAGTTTAACGTGGAATCCGAACCACGGTGGAGGCCTGGCGTTCCCCACATTCACAAGATGTCTTGTCAGAGGTGAAGGAAGGGCTGGGAATTAAAGTCAGTAACCTTATCTCGGTAGACAGACGCTACCGACTGGGTTAAGGTGTAGAACATGATAATAGTAAATCTGGTACACAAATTAACGCAGATTTTGACGAGATGTAATGAATTTGTATAAATCTTTCTCTTTGTCTCGTGGCTTTTTTCTGTTTTACACTGAGGCTTTAGTAATATTTTGAATGACTGTTTATATTTTAAGATAGCAGGTATTTATTTCCCGCTTTGGTGGTCGAATGGTTTAAGGCGTTACTCTAGCAATTGACCTGACCGCCGAGGACGGGGTAGTGTGGTTTGAATCCCGGTGGTGTGTATACTCCTGAATGGTTCAAAACTCTCCCTCCACATACACGTTGGGTACATTTTCTCAATATTTAACCTACCTGATCCAAACACATAAGCGTAATTAGTACAAATGGTTACAATCCAAACGGGTAGTAAGACGCGGTGCTAAATAATAATAATATAACGGAAGTACTGACGGAAAATCACGCGAAATAGCCAGTGAAGTATATGCTGGACTCTGGCATGAAGGGATATATACTTCATTCACGGGAGGAGTTTACCTCTGAAAGGTCTTTTTTCTTACCAATATCCTACTATATAATAGATTTCTGAGTAGGGAAAAAAGTCCTTTCCCAGGTAAACTCCTACCGTGAACGAACAATATGTAAGTCCTTTTTCTCTGTCAGAATTATTCTTCTCTATAGTATTTCACGGTTTTGGTGGGAGAAAGGACCTTCCAGACGTTCCTTAATACCCTAGATAGGGTATACGAAAGATTCCACGTACATTCACACAACCATTACTTTAATCCTTGTTGCCACCATCAAATATCAAATTACTTTTAGAATAAAAGTGTACATTTTGAAACAATTTCGAATCTATCTATAGAAAAAATACATTTAATTTATACCATTTTGTTTGTGTCTACCGTCCGGGAAAATCTAGGAAAACGGGAATGAGCCGGGAATTTGAAATAGTCGGGTGAAAATGGAAATAAGTTGGGAATTTAGTATAAAAAAACACGGGGAAAATATGTTACTCAAAACATGAAACAATAACCAAAAAACAATCTTAAGCAGAACTAAATTTATCTCTATCTGGATAAAAGTGTCCAAGAGCGCTGAATTATTTAAAATACTCCGTGACAGCCATCTTGCAGCTAGGTCAAGCACGATAGTGGCGGATACAAATAAAATACCTTTATTTAAATTGTATAACTTATAATTCATAATTTTTGTTATAAAATCGTATTGGGGGGGGGNAGTATGACATACTTTTGAGTCTGGGATTTTAGGAAATGTCGGGAATTTCATTGGTTGAATGGACACCACGTTATAAAACTTTTAAAAAAGGGGACATCCCTGTTTAATTTGATAATGTAACACAGTTGTATATCTTTTGCGCATGCGTCTGTACTTAAATGTTGTTTAAAGCTAGGATCTGCGTTAGTATCAAAATGATTGCCACAAGGGATGTGATATCGAAAGAAAAGTATCTATACTGTATCCGAAGAAAAGTATCGATACCGGCCTAGTATCGAAAGAAAATTATCTATAACATTAAGTGTCGGTATAGAAATTTTAATCTGGAAAAAATGTCATTAGTAAAGGAAGGGGTCTTAGAGCCCATTTCCACGAGTGTATCTAACAGTTCTGCGCTGCTTGACGACACCTTGTTTTAAATGGTTGTGTTTCCACGAGCGTGTGCGGTTGAATTAGCAGCGCTGCTGCCGCGCACGATCGCCCGTCCTCACTACTAGCCGCGGCGTTTCCTAACAGCGCTGCCAGTGTAGACACATTAAATTAGATGATCTTGTTTTCACGTGCAACAGAAATACGCGCGACTCTTTCAAAAGAGAAGCACGTGTTGTACTAGGATTACAATTACAGTATTATTTATTACTATTAATTTTCATCCCATCAATCCTTTGAGAGCTTAGATGTGGAAATTTGTATTACTAAGATAGAGATGCTACCACCAGTTTGGGATTCCAATTCATCTGAACACAGCAATAAGAGAGAGAAAAACAAGATCATGGGAATCATTGTGCAGAAAGTTTATTCCAAATTCAAGTATTAAGTAAATACCTTAGGGGGGAAGAGGGGTCCAAACAATGCTTACGTAATACATAGAGAGACTAGAAAGAATGGGAGAGGGTGAATCGTGAATAAATTAAAAGATATATGATGCTATAAAATTTTAAATGTTAACAGTTTAATATAATAAAATCAGATTAAATGTACAACAATGTTTATTGTGAAATGCATAAAAAATCCTCTTTATTCCTGTTAGAGAGAGGGGGAGGGGGTCCAAAATGGCCAAAAATGTGATTTTTATTATTGAAATGTTAGAAGGAAACATGGGTTTAATATTGGCAGCGCTGCTAAATACGCTCATGGAAATAGTCTCTTAGAGTGGTTGCCATTGCCCCGTCGCCTGGTCAAGCATCAGGTTGTATCGATGAAAGAACAGCTATGAATTTTGATGAGCTAAAAGGGATTGAATGCTAGAGTTGCTTCTTGCTTGTAGAGCAGAAAATGAGTGAGAATTGAGGAATATTGTCATTTGTTCTTCCTCCACAGTCCAACCATGAGTGAAGATAGCAAAAAGTTGTTTCTTTCGATACCGATTCGGTACCGGAGTTTGTCTACTATATCAGTAAAAGTATCGAGTAAAAAAATACTAGGATCGAAAGGACAATGTCGATATTAGTAAAGTATCGATACTTTTTTCACATACCTAGCTGCCACGCACTTGGAAAACCGGGAAAATGCAAGAAATTGTTTGCAAAATCTAGTGAAAATTCTGTAATAGTGGTTAATTTGGGACATTTAACTGAAACCTTAAAATAGTAGGGTTTTGTATGGTTTGGATTATGAACTGAAGAATTAATTAAGCACGTAGAGTCAAACATGTTTTACTACCCCTTAAATAAGAGTTGTGAAGTGCCAAAAGATGTATTTCCCTTTCAACCTTAAATCGTCCTGTTTTAAACATAAGTTGGATGACTTCACACCAGTCAGTTTGATGATTTATTCCCCCCCCCACACACACAATTTAAGCTGCCTGGAAAACACGGGGAATTCGGTAATAAGAAAATAGTACCAAATTACACACAAGTGTTTCGATTATTATTATTTCTGCAGCTTTTGTTAATATTTTCCTTAATATTTGGTCGTCCACATGGTAATAATCGGCGTGTACTGAATTAAGTACAGAAACCTCGCCCATGGCTATGGGACAGAGCAGAGCAATTAAGTGCCATGGACTGGTAAAGCTCGCTGGCATGTTTATTCTCCTCAAAGCATTCATGGTGTGTCTAATGGTCCTAAGAGGCAGTGCACGTATCAGGAGAAATCAAGGCGCTTTGTAGGTCAAGGAAAGGCCATGCATGGTTTGAAATCTCACACTAGTCAATAACAAATAAAACACCCAATCCACACATAAAATAGCGATATTATTTCAATTAAAGGATTATAACCCAGTACACGGTTGTATCTTATAGGTTTATATATGTTATCGCGTCTTACTACCCGTTCAGGCTATATGCATATACTCGTATGGTAATAATATTGCGCGTCCGGGCTGCAACAATCGTCATTGTGGCAACATGTGTTTCGATTTTACAAATAACTGACTTACTATAAAAATCAAACTTTAGTTCTTGAATAATTTGTACTTTGGAGCTTTTTGATGTTTTTTTTTTTTGCTGTGTGCAAGTACTACCCATCCCGGCCCAGATAAGGGTGAGGAGGGTATTATTTAAAAGCGTTGCACTCGCATTTGCGTGAAGAAAGAGTGGGGAAATCACCTAGTTAAAACCACCTTTGTATGTCTCTCGTTCAATAACAAACAGAAAAAGAGAAAACTGACACCTTGGCCCGCGTGCTCATTGGCGCGTGAATGATTATTAAGTGTGTTCGAGACATTCTAAAATTATTTCTTACATTTAACTTTTTTTGGGGGGAAACCATTTGTCAACAGCACATCTTTGTTCGAAAGTGTATGTTGTCGGACGGTGACTTCTAATAATGTATTAACCTTGCAATATACAAAATATCACCATATTTGTTAAGTTTGAGTAATTACTTAGTTTCAATAAAGATGCGGAAAGCTGTTTTTATATACCAATGAACACGTTATATTTTAAAACCATGCTAATTTCGCTTGAACACACTTAAGGAAACCGTTTACCGTAGGACCGAGATGCAATTGCGTAACACATTTTATGAATTCTTATGTTTTAAATGTTGAAAGCAAAGACTTATTTGTATACTTTCTAAACCCATCTTCCTATAACACATGAACTCTTATAGGCCTAACCCCTTGAAACCTGGGATAACTGAGTAAATATTGGGACGAAAAATTAATGGAAATTTTATTTTACAAAAAGCTAAAAAAAAAAACACAAAAAACTGGCATATTTGTGAATATTGAGCATATACTATAGCTTTGCGAATTAAATAGCCAGAGCTATTATATTTGTTTTAGTCGATGACCTGCTGGTCTAGGGGTAAGGTGTCAGACTTCTGTGCTGGCGGCCGGGGTTCAATCCTCGGTCCCACCACAGATTTATCTGATTACCAAACCCTTCCTTTACCTCTGACAAGACATCTTGTGAATGTGAGGAATGCCAGGCCTCCACCGTGGTTCGGATTCCACGTTAAACTGTAGGTCCTACATTTCATCTCACAATCACCCTACCATTACACATTAGCGTAAGTGCGTATAACCCGAACGGGTAGTAAGACGCGGTAACAATAATAATAATATATTTGTTTTAGTGAGGATTTACTCGCATCTAGATACCATTCTGAAAATTGACACCTTGACACGGGAATTGAACCCGGGACTTTGACATAGTATACCAATGCTCTACCCACTGAGCTATCCAGGAATCGTCCCGTGCCCAGGGTCATTCTTCACTCTCCCTTAAAATATAATTGACGAATGACCCTGAGGACAGGACGATTCCTGGATAGCTCAGTGGTTAGAACATTGGTGTACCAAGTCAAAGGTCTCGGGTTCGATTCCCGTGTCAAGGTGTCATTTTTCAATTTACAGAATATATATCTTAGCGTTGAAAAATTGTATTTCAACTCCCCCCACCCTCCTATTATCTCATTTAAACATTGGCTACGTAATGATTTTAAATTTCCATATCAGGTATTATATCATGCTGTTTCAAATACCAAAGATAGCTTCACTCTGGCTACTTTTATTAAAAATGAAATTTCGTGTCTCTATACTAATCTACAAAGTGTCTGAAAAAAAACGAGGTTATATTGATAAAATTATGAAAATCCTGTTAGGCCTACATGCAGTATATTTTATTATTATTTCACAGGTTTATGATACAAACATAATTTATTTACGGCTAGCCTGTGTTCTCGTACGTGGTTCACCAGGGTTCTTTCTTTCCGGTACAAATGTTCGCGATGTTAGCAGGAGGACGGGTTTCGCTCTGGATGCGGGCCTGTACCACCTGGACTTTGTTGTTGCTAATTAGCTGACTGGCTCTACACTCATCTTGGCTTAGTGGTCAGGGAGTTAAACTACTAACTGAGCCTACAATAGCCCCGTGGCTTCTTTGGTGCTGACTGACAGTTCACAGCTGACAGCTGACGGCTTTTAAAAGTTACCACACGAATTTATGTATCCCTACCCCGAACCATATGATCTGCAAAAATGTGTTTATCAGCTGTCACTTCTGACAGTCAAAATTTAGGTATATATCTAAATGTTGACTGTCAGAAGTCGGCTGTGAGCTGTCAGTCAGCACCAAAGAAGTCATGGGGCTACTGTAATTAGCTGACTGGCTCTACACTCATCTCGGCTTAGTGGTCAGGGAGTTAAACTACTAACTGAGCCTAGTTTAGGATTCTAAGGATGTATTATATATATTTTTTACTTTTTGCACCCTATCTTACTACCAGTTTGGGCTATACGTTTATTTACACTAATGATTATAATGAGGACGGTAGAATTTAAATTAAATATACCCGAATTTGTAACGAGGAATATTAGGAAACCAAGGAGAAAAAACACCTCAGTATACCCGAATCGGATTCGAACCCCTTATCTCCACGTCATCATTAACCTAGTTTATTGCGTCGAGTAACGCTTTAGACCAGGTGTCGGCAATATTTTTTTTAAACTGTGGACCGGATGAGGTTAAAATAAATTGTAATTATATTCTAGACTGGTTTTTTGACACCACGTCTTACTACCCGTTCGGGTGATACGCTTATTTACTAATTACGCTAGTGTTTTTTTAGGAATAGGGTAGTGTACCCACCTTTGCGGGGAAATTAATTTTTGGTAAAATAAAATCACCCTCAGTACACCCGACCGAGGTTTGAACTCAGATCTCCCCGTCCCAGTCAGTCTAGTTCACTGCGAGATTGGCGCGTTAGACTACGTTGCCACCGAAACTGGTATCTCCGACAGTTACTAGATAACAAATAAGGGGTGATAAACCCGGGGCAGTGAGCCTATACATGTGTACGACAGGCCGTAGGTTGCCGACCGCTGCCGTGAACCATGGGCTGCCAAAATCACTGAGAATGGGAGCTACGCGAGATACCCAAATACAAAAATTACATTCATTAGAACAACAAATAATTAAAAACACGTGCACATACTCTACTCCCAGATTTAGTTGTTTATTTGACTCATCTATTAAATTTGAATCTTCCATTTTGTATGACGTACTTTTAGAGTTGGAGGATTCTCTTTGGTATTGATAACCTCGGTAGCGTGTTTTCCTAACTTACCACTTATCATTTATGTGTTATGACCTTCCGTGCGTCTATCTGTTAAAGGTTAGGTGTTTTAAATATTTTTTATGATATAATTAATCTGGTTTAGAGAGCCATAAGAACTAATTAAAATTATAATTAAATTAATACATATTAATTGATATAGTTTTTATTTATTTCTGCTAAACAATTTATTTGCAGTAAAGTTTTAAGATTAGATATCAAAACCCTTTCAGCGGGCTGTCTGTCATATTTGGTTTATGGCTCGTCACCGGAATCTGGTGTAGGCTTGTATTGTTTTGTAAACATACACTTTACAAGTAATACCAATATACCTACATATAGGTTGATAGGGGAAGAATGGAAGGAGAAAGAGAAATAAAGAACATTTGGACCAGGGCCGACCTTAGGGGTGTATGAATGGTGCGCCGCACGGGGCCCCGCGCTTGATTTCGTGAAGAGGTGGGGAAATGGTTGCCCGCGCGCTCGTATCGGTCTAGCAAATATTGTATATTCCATTCACGGTAGGAATTACTCTATGAAAGGTCTTTTTTCCTACCAATATCCTATATAGTAGATTTATGGTAGGGAAAAAGGTATTTCAGAAGTCAATTCCTACGGCGAACGGAACGTAAAGACAAATAAAAACATAATCATATGGTTTGGTTCATTGGGCGAGTGAAGCGTGCTCTCAGTTTTAACTCCGCCGATCTGTATTATTCTGTTTGTTCGCGGTGGAAATGATATTAACCTATTTAAATCAAATTTGACACAGTTGTTTTGGTATCTTTATGCAGATCAAGTCGCTTGGTGAAGAAAATCAAACAAAGGTTTGGGGAGAAATCAGCCCTTATACCTGTCGAAACGTGGCTTTTACCATTAATTATTACATGTATCTTATATACCTTTTAAAGCATTTCCTGATACCTTATATTGCTGAAAATTGGTGCAAACTACTGCAATAACATGAAACAAGAATTAGGCGAGGCGGGTAGCGGAAAGATTTGGAAAATACTTAAGCAGGCGGAATTTCTTGATTTTCGTGAAGTAGTGGATAAGGCACAGAATCTTTGGTGTTTTTTTTCTCCTCTGAGGCGCCATCTAGTTCCTTGCTATCCATCAAACTCTCTGATACAGACCCATGCAAGAGCTGTTATCTGAAGGCTGCACTCGAGATAAAAAACAGAGGAATCTCTGGATAGTTCAAAGGCCAAAATAACGTTAGCGCTACCAACTGTGCAATCCAATAAGACCGAGTTACGTTAGATTTGTCTTAAAAGAAAGGGCTTACATTTTTTTTAATAAGTTTTATAAATACCCTCATACCGTTTGTGATTGACATAAAACGTTATATGTATGGTAGGCAGTACATTCCTTTAATTCTGAAGGTCTTACCTGGACGGATTATACCATAGTGGAATAATGTAAGGTAAGCTTACTTCGCTAGACGCCTAGACGGTATATGAAGGGTACATTTAACTTCTGGTAAAGAATATTTATTAACAATCTAACCTTGTATTGTCTCACAGCACACACTTTTAAACCCCAGGGCATTGTAGATGTTCTCGCCTAGTTTTAATATCACTTATTTAAAAATAAAATAAAAATGCTATTCATTAAATATTTACACTATTTTATTAGAATTTTAAAACACGTTTGTCATTACTATACTTAAGATCTCAAATACACTATATAGCTATACACAGCTGGTCCATATATTATTCTCATCATAAGCTATACAAAAAATTCGTTACTATAGGATCTATTTGGTTTACCGGGTTGTTAACTGAACTGTGGTAGTCTACTTAGTTAAATAACAAAATGTCTTGGGGTGTGTTATTAATTTCCGTAAACCTTTTAAAGATATTTTCTAAAGTGACGAAAGGCTAATATAGGGGTGAATAATATATGGAAAACCGCATATTAAACTTTGGTGGTTGGGTCGTTTGAATGGGTTTGGGATTAGTGATCAAGACCTACATTATATTTTACCTTGTTTGTGTGTGTGCGCGCGCGTCTGTTAACGTTCTTAATCGCAGGTTTAATTTAACGATTTTACCAATTTTCAACTTCAATTATAATTTAATAGGGAAAGCTAAATAATTTTACTGCTGTACACTTATGTGATTTTATTTGAGAAATAACTTTTCAAGGATTTCACACACATTATTGTATGAATGTATATATATACACAATCTATATGTAAAGCACATCTAATATAGTGACGGTGATACACTCATAGATGAGAGAGTTACAATTTAAATAAACTGGACCCGCATTTGTGTTCTAAGTAGCCAATTATTTGAAGGACAGATGGGGAAAGTCTGAAATTTAATTCGAATTAATTAATTGTTTTTATTTGGTAGACAATCATAACACCTTTTTAGTGCACTTTAGATCAAGGTTAAAAGATATCTGTGTATTATTAAAAAGTTAATCAAAAGTAATGTTTCTGGTCTTGATGTTATTTTGTAAAGTTGCTTTCCTGACAAATATTTGGAATGTGACTTCTCTCCAGTTTTTCATGTGCCCTTCATTTAGAGAAAACACACCGTAAGTACTTCTGACCAGGATTCGAATCCCGGCTTCCTTGTCACAGGCTAATTAGACTAGACGAGTGTGATGTTTAGTTTGAATTTTCACTTGTATGGGACTAACCAACTTGAGCTAAAATAACTTAACAGAGAATTAGAGATCCTATCAAACCTTCACCAGGCCTATCTAAATAAACCCTACATTTTGTGTTAATCTTCTTATTAGGGTAATTAACTTGATTATAACTTAGGTAAATAATACAGCTCGAACTAAATGTCGCATTGTGGTAATAATTTTTTTTAATTATACGTTTAGAAACACTTAAATCGAGATATGATGGAAGATTTTTGTACCATATTTATAAAAAAATTAACAAAATGTAAACAAAAAATTAAAATGAAAAACTTCTGACCAGTATTTCTCATTTCTCGTGAAAGCTTTTATCTAAAAAAGTTTAAAACCACAATTTTGAAAAGGCACAGCGTGATCTACAGGAATATGTAGTTAAAAACAGTATTATTTAAAAAAAAAGCAAAGTGACCTTAACGTCACCTTAGCAACGCCACCCAAGGTCATGCCAGCCTTACAACCTTATTTCCTCCTCAGAGGAAGGAAGCATTTTAGAGGTAATCCAGGTGACCTGGCGGTCTAGGGGTAAGGTGGACTTCTGTGCTGAGGGTCCGGGGTTCAATCCTCGGTTCCGGCACAGATTTATCTGATTACCAAACCCTTCCTTCACCTCTGACAAGACGTGTATTAAACACAACTTGTGAATGTGTGGAATGCCAGGCCTCCGCCGTGGTTCGGATCTCACGTTAAACTGTAGGTCCTCCATTTCATCTCACAATCACCCTACCATTACACATTAGCGTAATTGCGTATAGTTTAAATGGGTAGTAAGACGCGGTGATAGTAATAATAATAGTAATAGAGGTAATCTACTCGCATTTGCGTGAAAGGAGAGGGCGGATTGTTTAGAAAAAACTATACTGGCCGGGATTCGAACCCCGAACTCCCCGTCTTCAGAAGACCAGTCTAAAACAAGAGTTGCACCTTGGACCATTGACTTTCTAGCTAAAGGTTTACTTGCCAATGTCTGTCAACTTGTTGAGCTTTCGGTGTTTGATTTTAAGCAAAACGTATATTTCCCCCTCCACCTCACACTACGACTAGAACTTTAGAATGACCTTCCTCCCAACTCTGTAGCTATTTGTTGGGTTATTATTTTTAAACAAAGATAAATATTTAATTTAACCGGTATACACTCATACACAAATCAGGGTTTCCAAGAATGTAAAAATTAGTCATTGCGGAAACAGTAAGTAAGCTGGAAATTTTCTAAGAAAATCTAGTTTTAGTTGGGAGTTCATATTTTTACCGACATCCTGGAACCTTAACCTTTAAAATGAGTAGTCGTTTGTCAAAATTGGTGCAGCTTTTTCTCGTAATTTATAATTACTGGAAATGAGCATAGCAAATATAGATCAGTTTCATTTTATAGGTATTAATACCGATTTATGAAAAGTGAGAGCTGAACATCACTGAATACCCTAACTTTGCTTTTATCCGTCTGATAAAGTTCTTCCTACACAAATTGAACTGTAGTTTAATGAAGCCGTCACCCCTCTCTCCTCTTTGAGCTCTAAGGAAGGTAAAGAGAGACCTGTTGTTGGTTCGGAAAAGCGTCGACGAACGGCTGTTTGGGCGGTGAGGGTTTGTATCCATGACGACGCTGCCTGGTTGGTTCGCTCGCTTGCGCAGATAAGAAGCGGTAGTGCAGGGATCGATGTGCGCGTGCTCTGCCACGGGCGAGAAGGGCCTATCTCACTATCTCGTGTCACTTGTGTCCTTGCTGCTCGCGTAATTTTACTAGAGCTCCAACCATTTTTGTAAGGAAGTGTTAGCTAAGGCCCGTATTTGTACAATATTTTAAGTATTTTATTTTTGCAAAACTAAATTAAAAACGTCTGTCATTTGATACGTTTAGTTCAATTTTCTACACGTAGTAAGCTCAACAAAGGAAACAATATGAAATGAAGAGATAATGCAGGTGGGCAGGAGGGAAAAAGATAATAATGTTTGGATTGATGAAACGAGAGTCAAAAAAAAGCCGAAAAGGATACATATCTCGGGTGCGTGGTGTCAGCTAAGGGAGGAAATGTGGATGACATAAATGAAAAATTGGTGAAATCTGGCAAAAATGTAGGGCACTATACTCTTTTTTAAAGACATATGTTCCTGAAAAGACAAAGGAAGTAATCATGAATACAATATTGACACTCGCCTTAATGTATGGAGCTAGTGTTGTGATATGACAACAAAGGACATACAGAGAACAGGCAGTGGAGACGAGACTTCCACGAGTCATAGTTAGAAATACGAGCAAGACAGTTAGAAATGAAAATATCCGACAAAAGGTAGGAGTGATACCGGTATTGAAGATGAGTCCACCCAACTGAGTTGGTTAGAACATGTCGAGAGGATGTGAGGAGAAATAGTTGTTGTGCAATTTTGAAGATGGGATCCTGAAGGGAAGATGCCTAGAGGAAGACCGAGGAATAGGAGGAGAGATGGTGCAGAGGAAGTTTTCAAGAGGGAAGGGATCTGAAACATTCTGCAGAGTTAAGAGAGGCGGGGGCAATGGCCAACGGATTGAAACTCCTATGCGAAGAAAATCAAAACTATACGAACCTACTGAAGAAATATTTTATTTATTGGTTCTAATTTTTTTTTATAAAAACTGAAAATACCGGCTTTAACTCGTGTTTCTTCCATCCCACCTTAAACATTCTAAACAGTAGGATAGTCTTGAATTATCCAAACCTCACTTATAAAACTTTCAAATGACCTGGAGAGCGTCTAGAGTGAAGTCGCTCTAGCAATAATGAGAAAAGAATTTATTTTCTATCTATTTTGGCCATATTTAAAACTTCGCACATTGGTGGGGAACCATGACTAAACGTCATGTTCGTCTCTTCTGGTATGCCGATGACGGGGAGGTCGGGTGTATTGAATGTGGTTTTCCCACTCTCCCTCCATGAAAATGTGGGTACGTTCGCTCTTAGACATTTCCTTCATCGTCGCTACCCCATTATTGTGAGTATGTGGATATCCCGGCCGGGTAGTAAGACGCGGAGTACGAAATAAAAAAACATGAGGCAATAATTTATTTTATTGTCTAGAACCTTACTAATAGTAAACTTTGACCCGCCGCGGTGGCGTAGTTGGCTAACGCGCTGGTCGTTTTGAGCTGCTCGACTGCTGAGGACCGGGAGATCGAGGTTCGAATCTCGGTCGGGTGAACTAGGGGTGGTTTTTTCTAAATGGTTTTCCACTCTCCCTCCACGCAAATGCGGGTTCACTTCCTCTAATTCAACCTTCCCAGTTCCTAATCCATTAGCGTAATTAGTACTTAAAGCTTATAACCCGAACTGATAGTAAGACGCGGTGCTAAATAATAATAAAAAATAGTAAACATGGAATCCCCTGTCCACCACGTTTGACCTAATAGTCTTATACCTTGCTGTAGTTCGAATACACTTGATTTCTCTTAGGTAGTCGAGCATCACACGAGAGCGCTCTGCCTATCTTTCTCACAACACGTGACCACCATTTCTAAATATTTCTATTTTCAGTGCGACACGCTTTAATGCTCGATTGCGTACTCCATTATATTGGTTATAATCAATCAAAAGGAATCACGCTGCCCCATAAGGGAGCCAGACATGAACGTCTAATAGAATACGGACCACGCCAAAAGGGCAGGGACAAATACCTAACTAGGTATAGACATCGGGCCTTGAATAACCTAAATTCCCCCTTTCCCGCCTGATGGCCCTGCAGACCACAACATGGTCTTACAGTTCCAAGGAGTGAGACACACTCCAACATAACCGCCGATCTTAAGGACCAAGCAGAAAAAGCAAGTGATGCGTGAGACCTCTCATGACATGTTCAACATGACAACGCTAGAATCCCCCAAATCCTATGTTATTCTAGAGAGTTGAGATTCGTAACAATCTTTAAAATATTTCTCAAATACTTCAAATAACATATTTAAGCAATTGTAAAAGGGAATTTAATTGTTTAGTCGGCAGCATAGCAAAATCACAAAAGAGGACACAACTTTACTAATAATAATTAGTACAGTAAAAAATTATACAACTTTTTTTAAATTCAATTTTAAAAAATTCGCTTAAAATAAATTGTACGTACATAAAGATTTGATGATTCAAATTCGATTGGATTCGAGATTCAAAAGAAAATTTAATATTTGGATTCGACCCATTTCTAATTTTTAATTACATCAATATAACAATTAATACTTCTCTACTTAAATATGACTCAATGGGCACGCGGACTAAATCAGTTTTATTTAGTCTTGTTTGTCGCTGACTGTGGCTAGGGCTCGAATCCCGCACGGGTATACGGAGTTTTTTTCCCTTAAATAGTCCCACTCTTTTAACAAATAGCTTAATCAAATTCAAATGAAGTGAAATCTCTTAATAGATAAAACCTTCCGGAATTAAATTTTTTTTTCTCTATTTGGAAAAATGTATACATTTTTTAATAATTTTTTTAAACACAGTTAAATATATATAGTGAATAATATCTACAACAATCTTATTACTGCACTGCGCAGTATTGTTTGTGGGATAGATATGACCATTGAATAGATATTGTACTGAAACGATTACATAATACTCAGAACAATACGCAAATGAAATGTGAACAGTGGTGAGTTAAACTTCCGTTGTTTATTGATTGCTATGCAGAAATATGCATCTATACAAGTGTCCGTGTCCATTATTGAGAAAGTATGTTATTGGGAGTTTGTTTCACCGTAAGAACCCTTGTTATTTTGCCGGGGAAATTTAATTTACCCGCTATAAAAATATGCTATTAAGAGGTTTACGTTAAGGAGGAGATTTAACTGTACCCCGGAATGGTGATAAGATGCAGTGGGGAGGCAAAAATGGAATTTTGGAAATTTATCACTTTGAACGACTCCTATGATTTAAGTAGGCCCTATTTTATTTCTAAATTGGATACATTATATTTGGGAAGTCATTTTCAACAACCAATAAAATAAAACTAAGTAGGCCTATTGATCAAATTAAAATATGATCATCTCGAAAATTTACTTTTACCTGTGTGCTTAAACGAGAATTCAAGCTCTGATGAATTAAAATTTGAAGCAGAATAAAAAACTATTAAATTTAGAATAATATTGTTTTTAGCACAGCGTCTTATTATTTACTAACTACGCTAATGAGTTAGGGACTATGGAGGTTATAGTAATAGTAAGTGTACCCGCATTTTCGTGGAGGGAGTGTGTACACTCATATTGGGAAAATAACCACTCTGTACACTCGACCGGGATTTGATCCTCGATTTTCCCGTAATCATATTACATCCGCATATCGCATATTGCGAGAGTTGCGTGTTATATATATATATATATATATATATATATATATATACATACATCACGCGGGCACTGAATCGGGCCTTACAATGCATATTAATAAATAAATGCTATTATATCAATGTTAACTGTGTCGTTGTATGAAAAGATCATAAAATACATATTTGTTAAATAAAAGTAACAATTAACTTATTGCTAATAGCTTATAGTCATTTAAAATCAATATATCCTTCCTTATCCATTCCTAAAACAAAGGGTAGTTTACTGAAAGAAAAAAAGGGAAAAAAATCGACTTTTTCGAAATCCGCTCTAACGATGTTGATTAAAATTTATATCTAAACACTGTTTAACCTTATAAACAAAATTTTCTTTTTTACACGAAAATCACTTTACCTTAGCAGAAATTTTCAATTTTGTACACATATCTGCAACTATTTAAGATACAACATAGCTTATAGTTGTAATGATTTTATTTGAAAAATACGAGTATAAAACCATTAGTTTATGAGTTCTAAGACAACTTATATATCACGGGGCGATTTGAAATTAATTGTTATGCTCTTTGGTTAAGTGTTTCTCTAACAATGCATATTATCTCGTTTCACAAATCTGACGAGTTTGTAGTCTCTTTTAAGATAAACGAGAGAAAAAGTCTCTGCTATGCACCCACCGTACCATTTATTTTAAATTTGCGTAACAAAGGAAGGGCAAGGCGGCTGTGACGTCATAATTCATAATCATTTCTATAATTTTATCATGGTGAGGTTGTGTTTGTTTTTATGCCATATTTATAGTGTAACAAATAATACCCATAATTAATTTAATACCAATAAAAATATATGACAATTGTTGAGGGTTAGTAGCGACTATAGTTGGTTTTATTAAGTGATAAAATGTAACCAATGAAACATGGTGATTCACCAAGGAAAACAATAAAATGTTTTAGCTATGAATAGTTAAAAACCTAGCATGTTGTCCAGCTTTTTTTTTTAACTTAAATTAGAAAAACCATAATAAACTACCATTTGTAATTCTAAATCGTTTTGGAAAGTACAGCTAAATATTAAGATTAGGATGCAGGGAACGCGAGTTGGGGGCGGTGTTTTTGTAATTTTTATAGCAAAACTTTCTTTGGCCAAAATCAAAATATTGCTTCTGTACAAATGAAGAGTTTAATTTTCCTCAAATGGTGATATCAAAAGTTGTTGAATATCTTATCAAGGTTGTCCTGGAATTTAGTGACAACTTTCTCCCTTCGTTTAAAAGGTTTGTCATCTAATGCCGCTATGCTCATGACAAATATTCAACAAATGTTGATATCACCACGTGAAGAAAATTAAACTATAGGTTTTTACTAGAGGTAATATATTTTTATTGTTGTCAAAATAATGTTTTGCTATAAAACTGCAATAAAAAAAACAACACATTTTCTCGTGTCTTTCTTTATAACTCCCCATTTTATAACAAGTTGCTAGCTGCTCAGGAGGGCCTTTGCATTTTTTCGCCATTGCTCTACCACTGAGCCATCCAGGGCCATCTTTCACGTTTCATTTTTCCCTTAATTGAATTTCATTCAGCTGTCGGGATTGATCCATCACGTGTCAGTTTGTGATACACGTGAATCAATAAGCTATGCTATATTTTTTCCCACAAAAATTAATTACATACAATACAACAAATGCTATACATATATTTAAAAAGTGGAAACCGCAGCCATTTTACAAGTCGTCATTAATAGCGGGCTACTAACTTATAAAACTGTGTCTTTGGTACAGTTGATGACACATATCCATTAAATTGTGAGGTTTCATAAAAATAATTGATCAGCGCAATTGTGTACTCTGGTAATAGTTCATTTTTATTGTATTCGGCGTTAGTAACTGGCGTAATCGAAGGAGCATAAAATTATATAAAACTAATAGAGCATTTAACCCATATATTCTGATTAACGGAAATCTACATCATTGTTTAGAATTTCGAGTAAAGCTCTCACAATAGTTTCAGAGTTTATAGTTCTCTGCGCGGCATAGAAGAGGGTGCGCGGAGACGAGGGTTTGTTGGAACCGGTTCTCTTTCAGCGGGGATGCGGCGAGAGATAGGGTTGAGAGGGTGAGAGCGAGCAAGGGGGTGGGGGGAGGATGGATGTAGCCAGCCTTTATATTCATTGCGCGCCCTCTCCTACCCCAAAGGCAGGCGGAAGGGTGGTTTTTCTGTGTGCGTGTTTGTGTGTGTGTGTTGCCTTCCCAGTTCTTTTCCCCAGGCCAACCGGAGGTTGCGCTTCTAGCGCGCGCTGAAAACCAAATTATGTAACGAGAGGCAGTGCTTTCTCAACATTCGTCATTTATTTATCACCATCAGTTTTATTAAATATCTTAAATTTTCTAAAATAAATCAAGTTTAGGGATGGTAACATTTCAAAATATTATTTATTAAGACTCGTGACAGGTTAAAATTTAAAGTTTGTTCACCGTAGGAATTGTTTTCTTAAAGGCCTTTTTCCCTACCAGAAATCTATTATATAGTAGGATATTGGTAGGAAAAAAGACCTTTCAGATAGTAATTCCTACCGTGAATGGAGTATAGTGACCATCTTGTTCTTGGCGTTTTCGGGGACAGTTAGGGTCGTAAAATATTTGGTGAGGCCGGATAAGGTAGTTGGCATTAATTTACATACTAAGGGGGCACTTTATCCTCAATATTTTAAAGATTGGAGTCAAATTAACATTTAATCATTTTTTAATATGATTAATTTAATAATTATTCTTGATGTATAAAATAACAATTAGGAAATTGTGACGAATACTATTTTAAATTCCGCTATTACATTTTTAATGTTTGCGATACGGTTCGCAATACAATGCAATACAACAATAATTATCTTTAAGTCGTGTTTAATGCGTAGACATCAAATGACACTCGCTTCATTGGCTGAATAGTCTAAGACAAGGATGGGCAAACTACGGCCCGCCGGTGTGCTCATTCCGACCCGCGGGATAGATAATGAAAATGTGTTGCGTTGTGAAGCAGGCTTTTAAAATACACAAAACTTTTTTTATATAAAACCATGCCAAAATCAACATTTACATACTTGCTAAGCTATGTCTGAACATAGGTAGCAATGTTTGCATCCTAGTATTCATGCGAATAAGACGTTTTCGACTATGAAAGTTAGGAAAAGTGATGTTAGAAACCGACTTATTAATGAGCGTCTGTTGTATTTTCTCTTGATACTCACCTACTCAGAGTTTCACTCATTTCGCACACCATCATATACATCTTCTGGATGAACTTCGAAACATAGCAATCCACTAAGGTGTTTGTTTTTCATTCTCAATGTATTTAAACTTATTCGTGTTAGTCTATTATGTGTGTTTATCATTTATTTATTTTAAAATTAATTTTGAAGAAAAATTAATGAACACTGATCTTTAGCCCGGATTTTTGTTTCCCCCTTCCTCTAAATAAATTTGCCCATTTTTCGTCTAAGGCGTCACTCTCGTGTTAAGGGCCCCCTACACGTTCATTTATCCCCGTAGTCTTGCCTGCGCTAGCTGGTTCGCACCGTGACCGTGAAGGGGGGTAGTTAGAGTTTTATTTATTTTAAATCTGTTACGTAGATTGAAAAATAATAAGGTGAACTGGTGGTCTAGGGGTAAGGTTTGTTAAGACTTCTGTGTTGGGGTCCGGGGTTCAATCCCCAAATTCTCCCTTCACCTCTGACAAGACGTGTATTAATCACAACTTGTGAATGTGTGGATAGCCAGGCCTCCACCGTGGTTCGGATTCCACGTTAAACTGTAGGTCCTCCATTTACTCCCACAACCACCCTACCATTACACGTAAGCGTAAGTGCGTGTAACCCGAACGGGTAGTAAGACGAGGTAATAATAATAATCCATCATCCATCTCAAAAACGTATGATCCCCTACTTTTGGCGATGTCGTGGTTAAGCCTCAAAGCGGATAACCCGGAGTTCACTGTTTCTTAAAATAATTTTATAAACAGTGTAATATTGAAGTGATGTTAATTTCCACTGTTTTTCGGCTCTAACAGGCAGTTTCAGTGACGACTTGTACTTTTTAATACTTATCCAAACTTTATTATTTATTAATATAAACGAAGGAAATTTTAATGCGCGTCAATGTTTGAATAGCGTTGCCACGCACCTGGAACACCAGGGCATAGAACAGTGGAACCGACAACTGATTGCCAGCTAGATACCGTATACGGTATATGTAAGAAAAAAAAGCTCATAACTGTTTTTATTTTATAGTCTTTACTAAAAGCCACAGTGTGGCATATAATTGTGTTCTTAAAAATACTCAGAAAAAAAAGCAAATACTGTAATTTGAAACTCTCGCACCTTTTCTAAGAAATTATTTGGCACCATAAAACCCCCTATCAAGGTCAAATCAGCCTGTTTCAAACAACAATGATAATTATACATAACTTAACACTATACATTTAAAAAATGTATTTGAGGCCTACTTAAATAAAACAAAGTGTGTGGGGAAATGAAGAATTCCTTTTGGTATAGAAACAGGAAATTTTATAGTAAGAAAAGAGTGGCAAACCTGCCTAAAAGAATAATACTATAAAAATAAAATAGTTAAACCAAAATAATGCGGAGAATCTAGTTTATACTAAAACATTTACTCTCATTAATATTTTTCTATATCAAATATTGGGATCGTATTATTTTATGGTTTCGGAAACAGGGGGGAGGGGAGCACAGTTCATGAAGAATACAAAAAACTTGGAAATGTCAGTGAATTAATAGGTCTAGTTGTTAATCAGGTAAACTCGGCAAATTTGCTAATTGATCATGTAAGATGGTTTATTTAGATGTTTTAAAGAACATAATTTTTTTTTCATCTTATTTAAACGCTGTTTTAGTCAAGTTTCTTTGTATTTTTTTAGTGCATTTTAAAACCAGTTATTTCTAACAAATGAAGTATTTTTTGAACGTTCTTAACAAATTCTACATGAGATTTATTCAGGCAGGGTATCTACCATCCGGGAAAGCTGGAATTAGCCGAGAATTTGAAGTGGTTGAGAATAAAAGGGAATAAGTCGGGAATTTGGTAAATTAAAAAAAACCCATGGAAAATGTTGTTTTACTAAAATATAACATAAAATAATCATTAACTCAGTAAATTAAATTGGTGACCTGGCGGTCTAGGGGTAAGGTGTCAGACTTCTGTGCTGGCGGCTGAGGTTCAATCCTCGGTCCCGGCACAGATTTATCTGATTACCAAACCCTTCCTTCACCTCTGACAAGACATCTTGTGAATGTGGGGAATTCCAGGCCTCCACCGTGGTTCGGATCCCACGTTAAACTGTAGGTCCTCCATTTCATCTCACAATCATCCTACCATTACACATTAGCGTAAGTGCGTATAACCCGAACGGGTAGTAAAACGCGGTGCTAATAATAATAATAATAGTAAATTAAAATATTATTTAATTGTATTTTTGTTTGTATCCGTGTAATATATTTTATGATTCCTAGTAGACTATGTTGATATAATTGTTTTAAATGTTTATATGAATTTTAAAACTTAATAATAATTTCAATAATAATAATACTAATAAAAACATGGGGGTAAGGGGGGTGGGGGAAGGGTGTGACATATCTTTGAGTCTGGAATTTCATTGGTCAAGTTGAGTATTCATTATGTCAGGGAAGTTGGAATTCTTACGTAGGAAAAAGGTGAGGGATTTTTTCTCGTTGAGATTCTGTATCCTGTATCCCCACTACACTATATGTCACAGTACTGGTGTAAGTTGCCATTCCTTAAAGCTTGTCTTAGATTAATTATTTGATCAAATTAAAGCGAATCTGAAGGTCATCTGCTGAAGTCCGGCCCTAAAGAATGTCATTAAACCAGCACACGCGAGAATGATGGTGGCTTGTGCTGTGTACGTTTGCGAGGTTTCTCAGAGTTCTCAGTTACCGGGCCCCAATCGATCGCGACATCTAGTTGAGTTGGAACAAGAACGTGCGTGCGTGCGTCAAGGAAAAACAGGCTACTTTTTCCTGAACTCTTTTTTATACTATTTTTATGCTGTTCTCTCTCTTTCTTTAGCTATTTTTCTCTTTTTTACCCACTTTTATATTTCTATCCTCTTACTTTTTTTTATGAACTTTTATCCTTCGTGACTTTAAAGGAATGTTTCAACTTCGTTTGAAGTTACTGTTCGAATTTCAAACGGAAACGTTGGTGAAAAACTTGTATACTTCATTAGACTCAACCCTATATTAGAACCCCGATCTCCCCCATCTTCTACATTACACAATATTTATATTTTGTAATTGTGGCAGGGTAGTTTGTAAAGCTACTTACATATGTCAAATCATTTGTTTCAACTATCACTTCCGACAAGTCGTATACATGCCGATAAAACAAGACTAACTATTTAGATCCTGGTTTTATGATGAATATTGTGATCAAACACAACATTTTATATTATATTTTCTTACTCGTCTTCTTACCGCGATCCCACTATACAATTGCAAGTAAAAGTACGATACATAACTAGAAACTCATCCTAAACTATAAAACTTTTTTTTTCAGCACTGCGTCTTATTATTATTATTATTATTATTATTATTATTATTATTATTACCGCGTCTTACTACCCGTTCGGGTTATACGCACTCACGCTAATGTGTAATGGTGGGGTGATTGTGAGATGAAATGGAGCACCTACAGTTTAACGTGGAATCCGAACCACGGTGGAGGCCTGGCATTCCCCACATTCACAAGATGTCTTGTCAGAGGTGAAGGAAGGGTTTGGTAATCAGATAAATCTGTGCCGGGACCGAGGTTTGAACCCCGGCCGCCAACACAGAAGTCTTGACACCTAACCCCCTAGACCGCCAGGTCACCACTGCGTCTTATTACCTTGTTAGGTTATACGCATATGCTATAATATTTACTAATTACGCTAATTAGCTAGGAATAAGTAAATGAACCCGCATTTGCTTGGAAGTAGAGTGCAAAAAAAAAACTTCAATACGCCAGAACCTCGATCTCCCCGTCATCGGCAGTCTAATCTGGACATTTAACATTAGACAATGCGGCCACCGAAGTAGGGTCTAATCTTAATTTTTAGTGGTTTAGTTTTTCACTTTCAAGCGCAATTTTTTAGCAAATCTTGGATACAATTGCATCATTAACCATCGTACCTACCTGCACCCAGGCAAAAGTCAAGAAATTTTAAATTAAAGACAAGGAATTTAAATACCTACAAGAGTTATAATTTTTCACCTAAATATTTTGAAAAAAGTGATCAATCTTGTTACTCTCTGTTAACATGATACGTTACCTAGATATTGCATTCTTATACAGGGCCACAAAAAAAATATCCAAAACATTTAATACCGGGAAAATAACTATTTAATTTAATGTGGTTGTTAGTGGTTGCTAATTATTTTTTTTAAATAATTTATAACCCAGGCAAAATTGAAAAATACGCCATGTAAAAGCAAGGAAATTGTACAATAGAATCTTTGAAGCAACTTTTCTTAACCAATAAATAAATGCTATCAACACGAACAATCCTAATACTGGAGCCAATAAAGGGGGAAAATGAAAACCTGAATACGGTACTCGAACCCAGTATTAGGGACGTACTTGATAATAAGGTTCATTTATTGCTTAGCAGTAAAGAGCTATTTTTGAGTCTTTGTAGCTGTCAATTTCAGGGTTACCATACCAGAAGAACCGGAGAAAAAAACAGAACTCAATTTTTTTTTTAAATCACAGGAAATATTACAATAAAACACAACTAAAATATTTGCGAATTTAGGACATTTACTTGCAAGCTTTAAGAAGTATTTTCTTTGCATGGATGCAAAAGTGAACTGAAAAATTAAGTCAAAGTTGAATCATCCTGTTCAAAACCCCAATTATATACGACTTCGCACGAATCAATTTAGTGTATAATTTAATTTAATTCCTCTGCGTATACTATTCTTTTAATTATCTGAAAAAGGTGACCTGGCGGTCTAGGGGTAAGGTGCCAGACTTCTATGCTGGGGTCCGGGGTTCAATTCTCGGTCCCGGCACAGATTTATCTGATTACCAAACCCTTCCTTCACCTCTGACAAGACGTGTATTAATCACATCTTGTGAATGTGTGGAATGCCATGCCTCAACCGTGGTTCGTATTCCACGTTAAACTGTAGGTCCTCCATTTCATCTCGCAATCACCCTACCATTACACATTAGCGGTGCTAATAATAATAATAATTATTATTATTATAATTATTATTATTATCATCTGAAAATATTTGAATAGCTTTGTTTTGGGTGGGCGATGCTTTCTATAGCTGCTACCTACTACACAATATCAAACTCTTTAAACTAGACGAACTAAAATAAGAGCTGCTGAGATTGGTCTAATCCAGTGGTTTATAATAATACACACACACACATATAATTACGATAGCCCTTATTTATATATGTATATATAATATAAATGTATTTATTATAAATGTCGATCATACTATATATACATATATAATTAGCACTTTGCACCAACCTATACCTTATGTTAAATATCTAATTTTGGTCCTGGTATTTTCCCTTTTAAATGCACGTTTCGTTCAAAAGACAAAGCCTCAGTGGAATTATCCAACAAATAGTCAACTGAACTGAAATATTCATTGTTAATTTCTATAGCGCCTCCCATTTTTTCCTATGCTTCCTACACTAAATCATAAAACATTACTCATATATATTATAATACGAAATTTCGAACAATCTCAATAAAATATTAAAATTCAAGTCACAATCACTAAACTAAACTTCACTGAAAGAAACCTTTGAAACACACTTTGTTTGGCCAGAACGTAACACTCACGAGTTGGGGATAACTGGCTTACTGGTCGCCTTCAGTGGCTGAGATGAACAGTTGCGCGCGTATTGCCCTCCTAGATCCCCGCAGACCTGATTCTCCGGGTGCGTTAGGCGGAAAGGTATCAGCTATCTTGCAAAAAGGAACTTACACATTCGCTACGCTCACTTGCTAAATTTTCACTACGCTATAAAAAAATTGCCATTAAAATTTTAAATCTATTTTATGTAAATTTATGTTTTCTCTCCTTTTTCAAAACCTTTTGGAAAGCAGTATTATTAAAGTAATTTTTTCACATTTATCGAACATTTTATTTTTAATCTTGTTAAACGTGAGTGATTACGTTAATTCACAAATAAACACAAATCTAAAAGCTAATAGGGATTTTCAATTTATTATATGAGTTTTAATTATTTCATTACAGTAATTAGTTGCTGATTATTATCTCCATGCTAAGCCAACTTTCAAATGTGACACCATTCCCGCCAGCCGGCAGTGATTCATTCATTTACAAGGTCGTTCGTTGGCTAAAATAATGTATCGACTTAGTTATGATGGTACTGTAGGAAATGCGAAAAAGGGTAAGTGTATTTGCAGTTTTTACATAAACACTTTTTTTTTACTTAAAATAATTCAAATATTTCTCCAGTAGACACATAAAGTTTAATTTTCTTCACATGGTGATCCTAACAATTCTTGAATATCTGTCAAGGGTGTCCTAAAATTTAGTGACAACTTTTTTACTTCTTTCAAAAATTTTCTAATTTAATGCTGCTATGCTCATGACAGATATTCAATAACTGTTGATATCACAATTTGAAGAAAATTAGCCAACACTCTATTTCTACTGGAACAAAATTTTATTTCTCTTGACCACAAAAAAAATTGTTATAAAAACTGCAAAAATACACCCTTTCTTGTGTCCCCTACACGCCTACCTTAATGTGTTGAGATTAGTGGCGGAAAGAATTGGCCCTACTTGATATAAATTTGCCCCCCTCTAGGTTGTGGTATTAAGCTCTTATATTATCGAATATTAAACGGAATTATGGCCTAGCATCAATATCCAAACAGCATCTAAATGTAATCAAATTTCAAAGATTTTATTAGAAAGGACTACTTCAAATAATTTTGGGAGGCATCTAATTTTCAAAACATTTCAGGCAAGCAAGGACTACTTTAGTTAAAATAGTTTCTAGAGGCATCAAGTTAAAAAAAATCCATATGAGTTATTCTAAATAGCTTTAAATGGTTTCCAAATTCGAAAAATTTCTTAAGGAAGACCACTCCAAATATATTGTAGCCTCCATTATATTTTCAAATATTTTCCAAGAAAATACCTCTTACCTTTTGGCCTTGGAGGCTAAATCCTTATAAAACATTACTTTTTGTTAACCCCTCTTAACGCAAATAAGGTTCCACCGCCACTGGTTAGCGCAGTTATCAAAAAATTTGTATTTTAATCTGAATAGTTATCATTACTACCTACACTACTGAAGGCATAAACTACTTGCGTTTTGTATAACATTCTAAACTTTTTTTAAAAATAAAAACCTTGTTAACTTCTTTTAGTACAATAATTCTTTGTGTTCGTCAATGGTAGCGTTTAAAGGCTACGTACTTATTTGAGGTATCCCACAAATGCCACCTTGTATCTGTCCGTTATACGAAGACGATGTTTTGTTCTCCGTTGCATCTCATAAAGGTCAGTTTTATCATACGACGACTATTTTCTATCCAACTATTGTAAAAGCTTCAATTGTTTACTAACATAGGACTCCAAAGCAGTTGTTTTGAATTAGGTTATTTATTAATTATTGTTAACGCATTTTTTTGGTGCAAGGTTTGGAATAATCTTTACATTATTTTGGGCAGAGTGAAGAATCTCCCCGATGCGCGAGTGGTATATGACTAGAGGATTTGCTGAACAAGTTCCGTCTCAACGAAATTATATGTAGATTCTTAACACCATTGCCCTTTCTTTACTACTTAATATTTTCCTCTTGGAATGTAATTGCTTGTAACAAGCCGGAGACTCCATAATTTTGTTACATTTCAACTGTTAACAACACACTTATTCAAATACATATATTAATATACACATAAAAGTATAATTTCACACCCTTCCTTCACCTCTGACAAGACATCTTGGGAATGTGGGGAATGTCAGGCCTCCACCGTGGTTCGGATTCCACGTTAAACTGTAGGTCCTTCATTTCATCTCACAATCACCCTACCATTACACATTAGCGTAAGTGCGTATAACCCGAACGGGTAGTAAGACGCGGTGCTAATAATAATAATAATAATTTAGTTTAAAAGAGAATGGTTTAGGATTGATGGGTAATACATCTTCTGTCACTTCACATCTTGGGATGTGAAAAAAGTATCGATACCTTACTAATATCGATCAATATTTTCCTTTCGATACTAATATTTTTTTTTACTCGATGCTTTTTTTTCCCGATACTTAAAATAATATTAGTACTCACACTCCGGTATCGAAAGAAACAACTTTTTTGGCTATCTTCACTCGTGGTTGGATTGTGGAGGAAGAACAAATTACACTATTCCTCAATTCTCCCTCATTTTCTGCTTGACAAGCAAGAAACCACTGTAGCATGAATTGTATTTTACGCTCATCATAGTGCATAATGTTCTTTCATCTTTGTTTATCAATACAGCCTGATGGCTGACCGGGTGACGGGGCAAGTAGCGACCAGTCTACTACCTGACTTCATTGCTGAGGGAACTGCACGCTTACTACTGAGCAACAGCGTTGTCATTCCTTTGTTTTCCGTGATCAGTCTTCCTTCAAATGTATATCAAATTTGGCAATGCTGGGCTGTCGTTGTTGCCAGTAGTTGGTGCTTCTTCCTTCAGCAAAGTCGTTAAATTACACTAGTTTAGAGTCTCGTGTTCCTAATAATTAGCTCAAAAACATTAACTAAATAAACAATAATATGTTAATAGTACTCTGTGTAGAACAATATTTGTTATTGATCACGATAAGATTTTGTATGTGGTGTATGAATGTACACTAGCCCCATGACTTCTTTGGTGCTGACTGATGGCTTTGAAAAGTTACCAGACCAAATTATGTATCCCTACGCCAACCCATATGATCTGTAAAAACATGTGTTTAGCAGCTACCACTTCTGACGGTCAAAATTGAGGTATATACCTAAATGTTGACTGTCAGCAGTCAGCTGTGAGCTGTCAGTCAGCACCAAAGAAGCCATGGGGCTACTGTAGTTGTTGTATGTTTTTTTGCCGTAAATTTGTGAAATTATATTATTATTATTAGCACCGCGTCTTACTACCCGTTCGGGTTATACGCACTTACGCTAATGTGTAATGGTAGGGTGATTGTGAGATGAAATGAAGGACCTACAGTTTAACGTGGAACCCGAACCACGGTGGAGGCCTGGCATTCCCCACATTCACAAGATGTCTTGTCAGAGGTGCAGGAAGGACTTGGAAATCAGATAAATCTGTGCCGGCACCGAATTTAAACTAAAATTATATAACTTCACACTTCAGTTTGATGAAGAATACAATTTTACTACTCTTTTCTTCAATCTAAGCTGCCTAGAAAAACGGGGAATTTGGTAGTAACAAAATAGTGGCAGCCCTGAGTTACTTAAATTATATTTATGTCCACACTCAGTCGGTGAAACGTAGATTCTGGTCATAAATCTCCTTATCACTTCTTCGTTAAATTAACAGGAATTAATAGCCTTGTGATATATTGATATCCACTAAGAACACACTGAATAAAATATAAGTTTGTAAAGCTTTTGCTGAAGCGTCAACCAGCTTATTTTTGTAGTTTATATTATTTAATAAATAAAGGAAAATTGACTACCTTTTGAACAGTGTTATCTAAAAGAAAAAGTCTTATACAAAGCAAATAGAATGGTTCATTATTAGAAAAATACTGAGCAGTCGCTATCATAAGAAAACATTTAATCTGGGATTTTTTTTATATCAAAGATTGAGATTATATATTTTAACGTGTCTTTGTAAGCAGTGTAATATTAAACTGTTGTACATTGTCCGTTTTCAAAATGTGTTTCAAATAAATTTGGGATATAATTAAATTTGAAAAGAATATTTACCGAAGCAAGTCCTAAGTAAACTTAACTGGTGTGGGGCGTTGTGTAGTAATTATATTGAATACATTTAAGAAAGGTTGAGAGTAAAAGTTAGTCCAAGTGTCTTGATAGATCCACGCATTTTTCTAAGTTGATGAGTCAGATTTAGGCCTCTTCCCCTGCTTCCCCCTCCCTCAGTGGCCAACCTTTGCGGCAGGGGGTGAAATGAGAGGTTCCCTCTCAACTTATCTAAGCTCCACTGTTGTCGAGGCCGTGAGCCTGTTTGTAGGTCACGTCACACGAACTGTTAGGAAACTCAGCGCTGCCGTTTCCTGTCGAGCCTCGGGCGGGCGGCAAGCAGCGACCAAACCACGCTTGCTGGCTTCCACTTCCATTGGGTTTGCTTGATATCCACCGTCCGTCCCCTCTGGTGGGTGAGTGGTTCGGGAGGACAGTTGGCTACAGGACTGCCCTACCCCAGTCCCGTGTTTTGCGGGATTATTGGATGTTCGTTGTCTCCTGATACCAAATACACGGAGTAGGGGACAGATAAAATTATTATTATTAGCACCGCGTCTTACTACCCGTTCGGGTTATACGCACTTACGCTAATGTGTAATGGTAGGGTGATAGAAATGGAGGACCTACAGTTTAACGTGGGATCCGAACCACGGTGGAGGCCGGGCATTCCCCACATTCACAAGATGTCTTGTCGGAGGTGAAGGATGGGTTTGGTAATCAGATAAATCTGTGCCGGGACCGAGGATTGAACCCCGGCTGCCAGCACAGAGGCCTGACACCTTACCCCTAGACCGCCAGGTCACCCAGACAGATAAAAAAACACACCTACTTTTACATTAATCTTAATTGTATTCTTCCGTTTTATGATTTGAAGCATGAATGACCATCTATTCGTTTTGCTCTTAATTTAGCTTTTAGTGACACTGAGGTTGAGGGACGAACTTAAAAGATTTAATAAGACATCAACATTCAATAACTGATTCCGGTGGAAGCACTATCTAAGACATTCTCGTGTTAGATTACACTGCTGATGATAGGTGGATCGGAGATTGAATCCCAGTCGGATATACTGACGTTGGTTTTTTCCAAAATTGTTTTTCACTCATCCTCTATGCAAATGCGAGTTAACTTACTATAAATTAAACCTTCCTTATCCTTAACTCATTAGTTTAATTAGTACATGCGTGTACAGGTAGTAAGACGCGGTGACAAAAAGGTTTGTTGGTGACCTGGTGGTCTAGGGGTAAGGTGTCGGACTTCTGTGCTAGGAGTCCGGGGTTCAATCCTCGTTCCCGGCACAGATTTATCTGATTACCAAATCCTTCCTTCACCTCTGACAAGACATCTTGTGAAAGTTTGGAATGCCAGGCCTCCACCGTGGTTCGGATCCCACGTTAAACTATAGTTCCTCCATTTCATCTTACAATCACCCTACCATTACACATTAGCGTAAGTGCGTACAAACCGAACGGGTAGTAAGACGCGGTGCAAATAATAGTAATAATAATAATAATAAACATTTGATAGATTGACAAAAATACATTTTAAGGTGGGTTGGAAGGGAACGTGAGCCAAGATAAATATTTTTTATTTTATTTTTCAATAATTCTTTTTGACAAAATATATTAAGTAGATACATTTCGTTTAATTTTTACACATAGTTATTTGAAAGGGCATAGTCTAGTTCCACCACTAGGGTTGGGGGACGGGGGAGAAGAAAGTCCAGGTCCAATAAATTAGTACAAACCTATCTTTCAATTCTTCCATAGTTTATATATTCCAAATTATGGCTCCTACTCAACCAAACTTAAACTTACTTTTCGTGTCTGGATGAATACTTGATTCATTATAGGAATACCAATTCAAAAAAATAAGTCTTAAAATAACTATTACGGTACAAATTTAGCTTTCGAACCTTCCAAAAATTGTACATATAATACATGGCTCTTACCCAACCAAACTTAATCTAACCTTTAATGCGATTATGAATTTTGTTCTTATTTAATTTTGTAAGCGAAGTTCTTCCTTTTCCCGTAGACTTCCATGCAATGTAGGGAGATGGGGTTCGTCCCCCCCCCTCCCCACACCTCCCAAACTCCCGTAAAAGTGTTGGAACTAGGCTATTTCACTCGAGCTACTTATAATCCATTGAGGTGTCGTGAAGGAACTTGACCCATTGTTACCAGACTACTACTAACTGCGGACTGTAGGTGTCAGTGCATCTGTCTACTATCCTAGGGATCCTAAGCTCGATTCCCGGATGATACCTTTGGTATTTTCCCCGAAAAGTGAACTACCCAAAAGTCACCAGGGTTTGGTTTATTTAGTCTTAAGTTAGGCTTTAAGTGTTTCCACTGGCTCCTTCCACTCCCTCATAAATACTGCTACCATCACCACATCTCATCGGGACATGGAAAGAGCCTCCACAGAAAGGATGTATGATTAGTACATTCGGGTGTCCCCTGAGAATGTACATTATTACTGGCTGATCTTTCCATAAACTGGGCTACGAGTTATGTAACCCTGGCACGCCATATTATTATTGTTATTATTATCGTCACTGAACTAGGCCTTATCTGAATGTCGATATCCCTGATCTAACAACAGTTCTTGAAAATGTGTCATGAGCGTAGCTGACGATATTTGACGAGAAGCGCGAAAGAAAAAAAAAAGTCACCGTCAATTAAAGGTGCCCAAGACAGATATACAAGAATTGTTGAGATATATAAATGCAAAAAATTACACTAAATATTATCAATTTTGGTAGAAAAAATGTATGCTCAGTATTTTCTAAAAAGGATCTTATTATGAAAATTGAACACCCACGTAACCCCACTGCTACGGTTACAAGCCTCTTTTTTTCTGTTCCGTATTTTTTTTTATTCTACCTCTGCACGTCTAGCACCTTCTCTTTAGACAGTAACGTGTCCATTTCCACGTAAACATTCGCATAAGAAAACTAACTTTTGCCTCAATAAACCACATAACAATGGGTAACTTAGTATTTAACTTTCCCGTACTTGAGTTGCACTTTAACAGTCTTGTAACGCCGCTATTGTATTGCGTTAAGAGCCATTCTCTCAGTCGTTAAACAGCAGCTCTCTACATTGGCGCGTTCGTTGATTCAAAGTCACAGGGGGTATGTGTGATTGCATTGGCCACGGCGGGAAATTATTTCGTTAAATAATATAAGCTTGTTTTTCACTTTTACTATTTAATACCTACTTGAAACATTTAAAAAATTTTAATTCCATTTTAAAATGTTTGTGATATCACAAATTTAATTTGCTTTGTTATACCTTTTTTCCATTTGCACGATTAACGTCATGTTTATGTGTGTGTTTGTTTTTCAGACAACTTATCTATATTTTTCGTAATATGTACCAGGGTTTCCCCACACCGGGAAAACACAGGTATTTTGAAAAATCTAGTATACTGGAATATTTGTTAATTTGGGACATTAAAATGATGGCTTAATATACAAGGTTTTTGGTTGGATGAAAAAGTTACTGAATAATTAAAAACACTGATTCAAACGTGTCTTATTACCTCCTAAACAACAGTTGTAAAGCGACAGAAGATGTATTTACTCATCACTCTTAAATCATCCTGGGTGACCTGGCGGTCTAGGGGCAAGGTGTCGGACTTCTGTGCTGGCGGCCGGGGTTAAATCCTCGGTCCCAGCACTTATTTATCTGATTACCAAACCCTTCCTTCACCTCAAACAAGATATCTTGTGAATGTGGGGAATGCCAGGCCTCCACCGTGGTTCGGATTCCACGTTAAACTGTAGGTCCTTCATTTCAATCTCACAATCACCCTACCATTACACATTAACTTAAGTGCGTATAACCCGAATGGCTAGTAAGACGCGGTGCTAATAATAATAATAATAATAATAATAATAAATCATCTTGTAAGCGTAAGTTATATGGCTTCACACTAGTCAGCTTAGTGAAATATTACACTTTAGTACTCTTTTCTTCAATCTAAGTTGTCTTCAAAAATGGGAAATCCTTTTGGAAAACATAAAACACTGGCATAGTAGGGTCCCCAACCGTTCGGAACATTGCTGTAATATAGGTTGATCATTGTGATGCCAGCTGGTTTGACGCAAACCCGCTTGGCTATTGTTCAGGTTTCACCATCCTGAGGTAATTGACCTATGTATACATTCTGTCCATTTGATTTTGTATGGGGAGTGTGCCCCGTTGCTTTTTTATTTTCTATTGGTAAGTGTGCCCTATTGGTGAGAGTCCCTGGGAGAACATTGGTCCTTTTGTTTCGAATCCGCCGCTGTCCCATTTCATCGGTTGGTGGCTTCAGCCCCTGAGGTGTGTGGCCGTGATCTTTTCACATATACATCGAGATCAGGGCCCCTAATTTTGAAACGTGTGGGTGGCGAGTCGCTAACATATTTTCTCATCTCGCACACAATCTCGCAAACTCCTAATTTTGAAACGGCCTCGCTGCGAAAACTGACGTCACACGATCGACTAGCGACGTATTTTTCTCGCCAGCCTCATACCGTGCAAGACAGGGTTTGTTTGGCGAGTAAAACATAATAAAACAAGATGGACGCCATTCCCCTCTTCGGTTGCAACCTTCTGAGAGTGATTTTGTTGAAATAAATCTATTATTGTACAGAGTAGGTTTATAGAAGTAAAAAATAATATTGCTTTGGACACTTTACTCAATCCTTCAATAAAAATATGGGTTTAGTGTGAAATTATAAACATAGATCTTAATTTTTTCAAGTTTTTTTTAGCCGTCAACTTGGCTTAGATGGTAACGTGACATCCTCGTTAACTTGAGTTTGCGTGTTCAAATACTGATATCTTCAATTTATTTAAGACTAGAAAAAAACCTCCCAATTTAAATTATAAATAAAGTTGTATTAATGAGCATATAATCTGTTTTAAATATTCTTTTATAGAAGTATACAAGGTATTTGAACCTACATAGACTACCAAAATATTCTTCTTAAAAAAATAATTTAAGGCGATTGGCCCTTTTCTTAAGACGTGGAAATACAGAGCCATGGGAACAAACGGTTATCTTCAAAGAATATTGATTGTTTTGCAATTTTCTTTTCGGAAACGGTTTGTTCAAGAATAGAAGCATGTTGATTAATTTATACTTTTTATATACATACCTCCTCTTTGATTTTAACAGTAATCAAATATCGATAAAATTGACATTTTTTAATAAAAAACTGCCGGCTTCATAACAAAAAATAAGAAAGTGTAACAATTAATAAACATTGATACATTTCTTAGAATGGGTGTTGAAAATAATTACATAAAAATTTCACTCGTTCTCGAGAAAACTTAGCACCATCTAAGGTTTCCGTGATTCATCTGTTCTTGTTGGTGCGGAAGGATACTTTGGTCGGTTGTGAAGCCATCACACAAAATAGGTTTTAGACTTGAACTCGACAGGGCCAAGGGCCTAAATAAGGTAGTATATTAAAAAAGATTTATTTTGAAATTTTGTATGTAGGTGATTATTTAAAAATTAAATTAATGGGATTTATGACATAATGTACATATTTAAAAATAAGGCTAACCAACCTTATTATTATTATTTTTCGAATATTAAAAACCTTATGGCATATTTATATTTTAAAAATAGCTGAGAAAATAAAATGTTTTCCTGAATTCAAATTATTAACAAGTATCTTTTTATTCCGACAAAAAATTAAAATATAAATTTCGAGCTGAGATCGATCTCGTGAAGTTCTGAGCTTCAGACAAGCACGCCACCAAGTGAGCAAAAGAATAGATGTAATATGGGAAACGTTTAACTTATACAACCTGAAAACGTTTTGAGACAATAAACTTAGATGCAAACAATTGGAAGATGGTTTCCTAATAAAACCAAACAAATCGTTTCACATGATGCACTCAATACAATAATAGTGTTTACTTTCAGTGTCGTATTTTATACAATGGCGTGTTGTGGCATCCCGTCGCCTCAATCCTTTGGTACGTAATGGTTTTACGGTGTTGTCAGGTTGAAGACTCATTCGAAAGCGAAACGCCACACCTATTTGCCTTTTGTTCTCATGGCTCTGCATTTCCATGCCAAATAAAAAGTGCCAATCGCCTAACTTACACTAACCTTTAACAACTATGGGGATACAGAGTTTTATTATTTATTATTATTAGCACCGCGTCTTACTACCCGTTCGGGTTATACGCACTTACGCTAATGTGTAATGGTAGGGTGATTGTGAGATGAAATGGAGGACCTACAGTTTAACGTGGAATCCGAACCACGGTGGAGCCCTGGCATTCCTCACATTCACAAGATGTCTTGTCAGAGGTGAAGGAAGGGTTTGGTAATCAGATAAATCTGTGCCGGGAGCGAGGATTGAACCCCGGACCCCCAACACAGAAGTCCGACACCTTACCCCTAGACCGCCAGGTCACCTGATACAGAGTTGAAGAAAATTATGTTTGGGTGTACGCGAACAATAAAAGGTTGAATGAATTCCAATGAATGAAAGGACCATACAACTTCGAATATATATATATGAGGTGTACAGAAGGAACACTTGTAAAATGGTGATATAAAATGTTGATGTTCGAATGACTTTAAAGGCATGTTATCGGTGGTGTCAGGCAGGTTAGGACGTTTTGCACTTTATAAAACAAATTGGTTATCATTTAAGATTAGATAACTTTCCAAAGAATATCAAATCTATTTTGTTTATTTTGTTATTTGAAGATTCTGTCTTAAGTATACAAAAATAAAATAATTTTAAATGTTGGATTATTATATATTTTCATTCAAAACAAATTTATTTGTATGCCTAACGATGTATTTAAATCATTGTAGATATATCGTGTATTAATATTGCGCCTATTTTCCTAGAGTTCTCAAATCTTAACAGATTATATCGTCTTCCATGACCTTTTAAAACTATAACGGAAGCACTTTAATAGTGCCCTGCTTGGGATCAACCCACTGAGTACTATTATTGTTACCCTTTTCTTGAATTGTTTCCGAAGTCACCTCGCTACTTCTGGGGTCGGCTTCCCACGACAAACCGGTTTACAATAGTACAACCTTTGATATATTCTTAACTCACTTTTACTGTTTTTGTAAAAAAAAAAAAACATAAAAAAGCGGACATAAGTGTTTGAGTGAAGTTTTCTATAAAATATTTAGTAACATAACAACCAATGTTACACGATTGTAACTTTTATTTTACTATTTTGACGTATCGTAAAATATTTTATTTCAAGCATTGTCTAAAACTTAGTCTTAATATTTAAGAACGCTTTTCAGTAAATGAGTCTCAGGTTCACATGCAATGTTGTTAAAAATTAATTGGAAAATAATTTTAAAAACTTGATATGTACATTAATAAAAGACTTAATTTTCATTAAGTTAGTTGTTCTTTAAACATATTTACCCACTTTTCAAAAATAAAATACCATGGAAATTGACCATTGTCTTGTGCAACTTGACTAAGCAGAAAACTAACTGCATGTGTGTAGTACTGAACTAAATGCAGACAATTTTGTTAGCTAGATTTTTGCCTTCATATCAATGGGGGAAAAAACTATAATTCCTAAGGAAGTGTGTCTTAAATATATCAAATTACGTCCGTTTTTATGGAAAGTTCATTATTAGCACCGCGTCTTACTACCCGTTCGGGTTATACGCTTTTATGGAAAGTTAAAGATAAATTCTACGCGAATATAAACCTAAGGAAGAAAGGATTTCAGGAATTAATATAACTTTATAAGACACTCAATACGTCAATGACACAATAACCATTAAGAAACACAATTAATAATTAAAGAATCGCTTTTCGTAAAGAATTTGAAGAAAGTAAAAATATCAAAGAAAACTGGGACATCAGCCGACGATGTGTACGTTCCTAGCATACATAATTTTTTATTCTTCATTGCTTAAAAATCTAAGCTCCCTTATAAATTTCATGTGTGACAAGGGATTTCCTTTTTGTAACCACTCTTTGACCCAAAAATACATTAAAAAAATTCTGTGGGAGGCCATAACGCCGAGACTACTATAAATCTTAGGATGGCTGCTGTGTGTGTGTTGAGTACTTCAATTACGTATTGGCCGTTAATTGATATAATTTAAATTTAGCCTTCTGTTATCTAACTGATCGAATGTGTATCTTGCTCCGATCACCACCCACCTATCCAGCCACCCACCACCTTCACTCGTGGCCTGCTCACCACTCACTGCCTCCCCAATATCCGTTAGTGAGGCGGCACCTTTAAACATTTTCATCAAGATAATCTTGTTCTTGGTGGAGACTGAGTTTAGATTCTCGACCGGTTATTTCAGGAAATAATTTCATACATTATTAGCTTATCATTCTCTCTCCAGGCAAGTGTTAATTTCCTTCATATTCTCCCCATTATTTACCCATAGTCTACCTAGTTTTTAAGTATCTAATAAAATAACCCTAACAGATAATACAGCTTGATAAAGTCTCGCCCCGCGATTTTATGTTTTATGTTAGAAACTAGTGAGATTGGGACTAGCGAAACCATTATACTCTACTATATTTTAAATATACAGCAAAATGTAAAATACAGAAACAGTACTCCTATGTTATTTCTGGCTCGAGCGTAATCTTGTATTTAATCTCCCGGTTAGTTAATCGTGACCTGGGCTTTTAAAAGTTCCTTCCTAGGCTAGGTGTTGAGGGTCATCCATAAACCACGTAACGTCGTTTCCTTTCCTTTTTTACCTCCTCTTCCCTTTTCCCCTCTACAACACCGAGTATACATTAAGCCTGATCTATCCCCCCTCCGGCCTGTGTTACGTAACTTTTCACATCAAGAGTGAATGTCTTTATTTCATAAGTAAAGGTCGCATTACACGTATCAAGTTGCAGAACCGCTATCTTCCAAAACTGGGGTACCCCTTACACACACTCTTGATTTCTGACGAATGATCATCTTGCAGCTCATTAAACGGGGGTCGTATTTTATCGTCCACATTTGATATTGCTGGTTTACTTCATGCGAAGATGTCTCGTCAACAAGAGGGTGAAGATTTGCTTCCATAATACGGGTTGTACCAAAGTTTTAAACCTCGTATTGTTGAAAAACGGTGAAAGAAATGTGTGTGTGTGGAGGTGAAATTCAATGTCGAAACGGGACACTGTCAAGCTGCGACGATCACGCCTGAATTATAAGCTGATGCTTTCCGGAATTACATGCGTATGGATGAAGTACACCTACAAGCATATTTTGTCCGTTTCCGTGGTTGGCCAAGCAACGCATGCGCGGCACAACATGCGAGAAGCTGAAAGAACTGAAATCCGATTACACAGTAATGCAAGATGATGGGGTATATTTTTGATACGCACACTGATATACCTTACAGCGCTTCAACCTGCTACGTCCTATAGGCCTTAGTATGTTTATTTTTATTTAGAACCACGTCTTACTACCTGTTCAGATTATCGCATTTGCGCAGAGAGGTGGGGAAAACAATTTTGAAAAAAACCTCAGTACACCCGACCGGGATTCGAATCCCGATATCTTTGTCATCGGCAGTCTAGTCCAACACAAGAGGGACGCCTTAGACCATGCGACAACCAAAGGAGGTAATTATCTTTACCAACGGTGAAAACATGAACAATAATATTATGCTTTCAACATTATAATCTTAAGTATAAGGTCTGTGTTACATAACATCGTGATGTGGCCACTCTCCGCCCACGTAACACCATATTGACACTAAAGCTCAGTCTCCCCATCCCCCACTCAACAGCGTTACGTGACTTATGGATGATCCCCTATTTGCGAGATGAAATGGCCCTTTTAAATGTTCGGGACGTACTTGGAAAGGGAGGGGTGTGACGACTGTAACGTTGCCAACATCGGTGTGACGTCGGTTCTGTTTCGTCGAAAGGCGAGCCTCTCCTCCACCTGTGGCGGTGATCTGTCTCGAGATGGTGACGTCAGATATCATTAATGACGCGCGCGACACCAGCGTCAACCTTCCAGGGGGCCGCTTGCGACGCGAATACAAACTTTACTCGCCGGACGTCCTTGCACTGCATAGCATTTTAGATTGGTGAACGGGACACCACCATCATCATTATCATAAATTTTTTAGATAACATGTTCAGTAAATGATAACCATGTGTTGAGTGGCATTTTTTTCTGCTATTGAGATGGCCGCCTACAAGATCTTTCTACAGGGCGCAGCAACTCACATGTTAGTAAAAATGTAAGTTGACCCATGATGCTTTGCACAAACTTAAAAACTGTTAATTTTCTAGTGGCTATACAAATAGTTTAGATTACTGTCAAGATGAATGTTTTCTAATAATAATGATAATTATTGTATTGTTTTATGAAAATAACACACAATGACAAACATTATTTTAATCTAATCAGTTATTTTGAATCAGCTCTCTGCTTGATCTCGATTCGCAGGCGCGTATTCAGTCTTTTTTTTTTAAATTTAATTGGTTCTCTCTCCCACACACATTTAATGTAGAAGTGTGGCCAGAGCTGAGATTGTCCCCACTGGTGCACGCAGTTTGCACATTTTGTTTGTTTGGAGCTAATCACGTGACCATATTTCAGTTCTCATGTTTTTCAGCTAACGTGTGAATCCACATTAAGTCAAACGTTTATGTTGCCGTTTGAAAGCGCAAGTTGATAGTTTTTTGAAATGTTAAATAAAGTATTTTCAACCAGAAACTAGATCATCTATAAATATTTCAGGAACGTACAGTTAAACGGTATAACGTTTATTGTTCTCGACTGGCCAATAAACCTTTCACCACGTCTTAGGCTACTACCCATTCGGGTGATACGCTTCATTGCTCTTTTAAAGGACTAGTGGTGGTTCTACCGTACGGTAGTTTGTCGTTCATTTTTATAAAACCATTGTACACAATTAAGCAGGTCATACGAACAACACACGACACTTATCATTTTTTCTGTCACAGATTATAGTTGAAAAGCAACATTAGGCCTAAAGGCCGGTCGCCCACCAATCTGACAAATACATTCATACAAGAAATTTAGTCCTGTGACATCATCTGACATTCATATGACATCGAACAAATGTCCGATGAAAGTTCGTGCCCTTTTGTCCGATGGGTTTTGTTCGTCTGACAAAACCTTCCCTGAAGCAGGTCCTCCTATTATTACTAAGTTTTTGTTGTGGTTGTTGTTGTTACATTAATCTTATGAGCAATATCTCGTTGTGATGCTTTGTGTGAAGGTTCGTAATCTTGTTTTCAATTAACAAACAAAGAAAATTAAAAGTTTCTACACCCATGCGGGTGACATTTTTTGAAATTCTTTTCATCTTTTTCTCAATTTATTTAAAAACACTAAAATATATCATTCTTCTTACAGAGGCTCCCTCCAACACTTTCTTTGCCTGGCCTCCTCTTCTTCCAATATCAATAAAGAACAACTACTTAAAAGTAAAAGATCTATACCATCTTCACATGACGCCATGACAGTAACTGGGCTTGAATTTTGTCCGGCCTTTGTCACATCATTGTCGCTCACCGGGTCTAACAATTTGTCATATGACAGCACGGGACTTTTGTCAGATCGGTGGGTGACCGGCTTAACATTGTCTTTGAACAATAGATGCTGTGCGTACTTAGGAGAAAAAAAAACTTTAAAGGTGCGTATACATTAGAGGCCAATTTGCAGCGAGGCAGGTCGAGAGGTCAAACTACGAGACGTGCGTGCAGCTTTCTTTTATTTTTTTCTCCCTTCGTATAACATCTCACCGTGACAGATGCAGTATCTAATTAGGTCACCGTGTGTGTAGACTCCCAGTCACTCTGTGGGAAAAGAGGATTGTCCAGGAAATACTACTTGGGAGGTTGTCTACACGTCATACCCGCTATGAAATGTGATGATAGTGGTTATTAAGGTGTGGAGTCAGTGGAAATCTTAAACCTAACTTATAATCTTATCTAACCAGACTATGTTGACAATAGGAACATACCTCCTTTCGGGAAAAAATACTTAGGCTACTACAGGGAATTGAACCTGGGACTTCTATATCAGTAGCCAGGGGTGCTGACCATTTAGACCAAGTTGCCGGTCGGATTCACTTTGATATACCGACACGAGCTGGCTAAGCCTCGCTTCCATTTTCCCTCTAGACTATAAGTTTATACACACGCACCTTTAGTGGGTCTGGACCAAGGATTCCGGGATTGCCATTCGAAAACGAGAATTAATATTAGGACGAGTCCAGTATTTTATTCTTAACAAAAACTGCTCGCTTATAGTTCATCCATCTGCAGTGGCGCAGGAACGTTTTTATTTGGGGGAAGGATGAATATAGTCATATGCTGTTTTAAGGGATAACATTTTTGAGAATTAAAAAGACCAGGGTAAATAATGTAATATTTAACGGTCCCATTGTCCATTTTACCCCTTTATTTTAAACATGCCAAACGCTAGAATACATACATTTGTCTACGTTGCCTCATCGTGGAGCGAAGATAGATTTTATGCGTTGAAGCATTGAAAAACTTCTTCCTACAGTAACTGGTGTGGCTGGTATAACCAAGTCTTAAGAGTTTTCAAAATCTCTTCAGTGTGTGCCTCAATCACATTTTATTTTTACTATGTTAACTTAGTGTAAACTTTGTATCTTGCCTTAACAAGATTTTTACATTATTTAAACGTTTTATTATATTATTTTGAGGGGGTAAAAACTATAATTTTTACCCCCAAAATGGTTGGTGTGGGGTAAAAATACATCCTTCCCCCCCTACCCGCGCGCTTTTCTGCGCTAATGCCATCCACATAGCGGGAACAACACAGAGCAGCAGCAATTCGGCGCTGAAACCGAGCGAGCCTCAGGAGTCCTGCGTTTTACCATTCATAGTTTGACTCCATCCTACCATATAGGCAATATCGCTCGTAGCGCGGTGCAGAGGAGTGCGTCTCTCTTATACTTGGGGGAACGGGCTACAGTTCTTTTTCAACTGTTTTAATTTGTATTTAAAACATTGGATCTCGATTTTAAATGTTTTTATTTTTATTTAGAACATTGCCACTCTATTTTAAACGTTTTTATTTTTATTTAGAACATTGACACTTGATTTAAATATTTTTATTTGTATTTTGAACATTTACACTTGATTTAAATATTTTTATTTGTATTTTGAACATTTACACTTGATTTGGATGTTTTTGTTTTTATTTAGAACAATGGCACTAGAATTAAATGTTTTAATTTGTATTTAGAACAATGACACTCAATTTATAACATTTAACAAAATGGCTATTAACGAGTAAATCTAAAACGTAAGAATGAGTTTTTAGGAAGAGGACTCGCTTTGGTGGTCGTATGGTCTAAGCACTAAGGCGCCATCACTCTCTCACTTGATTGCACTGCTGAGGGCGGGGTTTAAATCCCGGTCGGGTGTGCTGAGGTTGATTTGGCACGCAAATGTGGGTGCACTTCCTTAAATTCAACCTTCATCATTCTTAACACACTAACGTAATTAGTACATAAGTGTATAACCCTATCGGGTAAGAAGACGTGATATAAAAAAAAGGGTAGTTACATCCGTATCAGCGTGGATAAAGTAGAAGAAAACTCATGATAAATTACCCTCAGTGCACCCGGTCTAGATTAGAATCTTGACCTCTTTAACAGGAAATTCGGTCTATTACGATTGTAACTATGGTTGCTTTTTAAATTTTTATTTAACGTAAACTTATCTAATATATAAGCATGTTGTTTGAAATTTTACTTGATTTCTCTGAAGTTTCTGCACTGGAATTTAACTCGTTTTTGAAACTAAAATTAAATTCTCCTTGGTTCCTCCATACTACTCTCTAAAGTGGAGGTGGGGTTTCCAACCTTTTTCAGCCGGTGACTACTTGACAAATCATCAAATCTTTCAACCTCCTACTTCCAAAATCCCCTCTGTTTTGAGATAGCTATAGAAAATCTTTTAAATTTTATTTTTCTAGTCGCTTCTTATTTTATACAAAAATCAATTCACCACTGGCAGCATAGTGGTACCCCAAAAAATTAATACTAGTGTGATAGTTGGCACTATTTTGTATTCGTCAGTTCTTAAATATTGAGTTTGATGTTTGACAGAGCACACCGCAAGTCGATATTCACTTCAAGTGGACATCGCTCAATACATAGTTGTTATGAGAGTCTGTTTGAACAGTGTGTTTACGAATAATCAAAATAGACTTGAATTAATACTTTACTGGAATGTATTAGGCCTACTTCAATTTTGAGTCAGATGCTGTCAAAAAAAATAACCCTCTTTCCAATAAGTAAAATGTTAGCTACGGCAGTTTACATCAATTTATATGGAAATTGCAGTTCCGCATAGAGAGAAAGGTTAGGCAAAATTGTTAAGAAATTAAATAAAAAGGTTGAAAATATTTGGCCATTAAATGTTAATTTTTGTCTGCATTCTATAAAGTAATTTTATTTATATCTTTATATAAGTTTCATCTAGTACTAGTTACTGAGGATAACTTTATTTTTATTTTTTAGTTAAATGATTTACGTGAAAGGTAAGTTTTAATTTAGTGTATTTAATCCCTGCGTTGCCCGTAACCTTTTTACTTCCTGCCCGGTGTTTAGATAATTTAAAACATGATTCAAAATTGTAAAACTCTGGTCTTCTTCAGCGTGCACACGTTCGTCTACAGCGACTATTTTTAAATTTCCAGACCTCTTTATGCGGTAGACTCTTCCTTTTATTAATATAGATTGCTTACTTATTTTTATGTATTGTCTGTATAATTATATTTTATAATAAACTGCGTCCTCCAAAAATTCGTATTTTATTTTGCAGTCCATTATTGTATTTAGTTTCTCAATGCAGCCTTTTATCCAAAATATTGATTCAGGCCTGGTTTAAATTGCTAAAGAAAGCCATGGGACTTAAACTGGTTCTGGGAACAGGTTGGGTAAACCTTAATTGGTTGCATTGTGTTTTTTACTCTCTCCAGGTGAATGCTGACTTGCTTGTTTAAACCGTTACTTATCTTATCTTGCTCCCTTAGGTAAGAGGGTTCAACGGGAGTTCACCTTGTTGTCTGAGTCTCATATTATCGAAACATGAGTGTACCTGGTTGTGCGGGTCTAATGTTATTGGAACAGGAGTGTACGGGGTCTAATGTTATTGAAACATTAGTATACCTAGCTGTATGGGTCTAATTTTCTTGAAACAGGAGTGTACCTAGTTGGACGGGTCTAATATTATTAAAACAAGAGTGTACCTAGTTGTACGGGTCTAATATTATTAAAACATGAGTGTATCTGGTTGTACGGGTCTAATTTTCTTGAAATAGGAGTGTACCTAGTTGTGCGGGTCTGATATTATTAAAACATGAGTGTATCTGGGTGTACGGGTCTAATTTTCTTGAAACGGGAGTGTACCTAGTTGTACGGGTCTAATATTATTAAAACATGAGTGTATCTGGTTGTATGGGTCTAATTTTCTTGAAACAGGAGTGTATCTAGTTGTGCGGGTATGATATTATTAAAACATGAGTATATCTGGTTGTACAGGGTCTAGTGTTATTGAAACAGGAGTGTACCTTGTTTGCAACGAGACTGTACTTGGATGTCTATCAGTGGAACAAGGGTCGAGCAAAGGCAGACGTGCTGGTTTTTCTGTCGATAGCAAAAAAAGAGAACGAACGAACGGAGCAGAGGAAAAGAGAGTGCTTCAAAGAGCATGCGATAGCTTGGGAATTATGAGAGTGTGGCAGCGGGAAGGGGAAACGTGTAGGCCGTCAGTTTTTATTTATGTATCGGTACCTTTTTGCTACTCAATCCATTTTAAATGTAGGACAATAAAACATTCAGACTACATACTTTTAATCTTTCACTTTGTGAAAGGGAACTAAAGCCTCCGATTTTAATATAGTAAAATGTAGTGTACAACATTTGTATTATTTGAAGCATATAAAGCTTATGTTATTTTGACCAGAGCTGTGGACTCGGAGGCTAATCCTTCGATTCCGACTCCTATATCTCTTTACTGTCCGACTCCGACTACTCTCATCAATGCCATATATATATATATATATATATATATATATATATATATATATATNATATATATATATATATATTAGTAGGTAATGAAGAATTAACTGTAGTAAAATAATTTTACTATAGTTATTATTATTAGCACCGCGTCTTACTAACCGTTCGGGTTATACGCAACTACGCTAATGTGTAATGGTAGGGTGATTATGAGATGAAATGAAGGACCTACAGTTTAACGTGGAATCCGAACCACGGCGGAGGCCTGGCATTCCCCACATTCACAAGATGTCTTGTCAGAGGTGAATTTACTATAGTTAATGTATTACTAATTAATATATCTTAAAATTGTAAAGTACTAAAATGTTAACACAGGACATTTCATCACCACAACGAGAATCATTAGACTATACTTAGTTTCTTTGATCCATAGAACATAAAATATGTATGTCAATAAGACCTTCTTCTCATGTGACCCATCCAGTTGACCTCTTCATTAGTCACCTGATCCATCCGCTATTGTCCTCCAACACCGCATATCGATACTTACCAAAAAATGTATTCTCCTTTTTTCCTTATCGTCCATGTTTCAGCTCCATACAAAGCAATGCTTCGTAATAATGTAACACTACAACACATTTTTTTCCCCTAATTATAATTTACAAGTTTTTATTTTGAAGTCGGAGTCGGTACCTTTCTACCTACTCTTGACTCCTCAGCCCGGATTTGAACCCACCTCGGTGACCAAATAGTCTCTCGCAATATACTAGACTGCCGATGATGAAGAGATCGGGGTTTGAATCCCAGCTAGGTGTACTAAGAGTGATCCCCCCTCCTCCTAAGTAGTTTCCCACTTTCCCTCCACGCGAATGCGGGTAAACTTCTTCTAAACTTCAGCCGTTCTCATTCTTTACATATTACTGTTAGATATATATATATATATATATATATATATATATATAAAAAGAGAGAAAGAGATACCTGTCAATTTCAAGATTACAGGCCCAGGGATTTGGGAAATACGGTAGATGGCATTCCCGACTCACTGACCATCAGTGTATCTCCCTAATCCGTGGTCCAGGAATCTTGAAATTCAGCATAAAGGCTCCTTTCAGGTCGTGGACATTCGATAAGAAGAGGTTTTACGGAATTCAACTCCTAAGGGGGTGAAACAGGGGCTGGAGCATTGTTATTGTCAAATAAAATTGTTCCTTTTTTCTGTCTCAATAATGTGGTTATGTAAAAATGTATCTATAGTATTTCGTTTATGGTGGGATATTATCTTTTATTCGTAATATGTCTGCAACAATGTATATTATTTCGTTACATTTAAATAAACTAGTTAAAAAGTCTGTGAGTTGCAACGTGTAACTTATTTTATATTGGATTAATTTTTGGACTGGGTATTGGAACTTAAGATTTTAGGACTTAAAAAAGATTGATTGATTTTGAAAACGATTTCGGAAATTGATATTACACTTTTTTCTGTGTGGTTTTTTACCCCTTTAAACTTTATACCCTTTATATTTTTATTAGATTTACTTTTTGGCATTTTTAACACTTTTCCCCCTATTCCTTATAATTATCTTGTAGTTTTTTTTTCCTTATTACTTAACCTTTAAAAAAATCAGCACTGTGTCTTACTAACCGTTCGGGTTATACGCTTAAGTACTAATTACGCTTATGGGTTAGAAATTAGGAAGGTTGAATTTAGAGGAAGCGAACCCGCATTTGCGTGGGGGAGAGTGGAAAACCATCCCCAGTTCACCCGACCGAGATTCGAACCTCGATTTCCCCGTCCTCGGCAGTCAAGCTCAACACAAAACTAGCGCGTTAGCTAACTACGCCACCGAACCGGTTTATTTAAATGGATTGTGTTTTGTGATGTTTGTCCTTTTTGACCTTTCGACCTTTCTAACCATTTTACCCTAATTTATTTATTTCTACCGTAATAAGCCGAGTACTTCATGTAAAAAGGTGCAAAAAGATAAAAATAAGTATAATTCACTTTAAAAAAAGATCAAAAAAGTTAAGTGAAAAAAGGGTAAAACGGGCAAAAAAGCTATAATAGAATAAGGGAAAAAATACTAAAAGAATAAAACAAGAGCATCTATTAAAGGTTATGAAAGAAAAATAATGCAAAAAGGGTAGACGGGGTAGAAGGGCTAACTTAAAAAACGTGGCTAAAATCTTTTTAAATGTTGATTACTTCAGCCCCTTTTTACCAAAAATAATACTACATTTTCTCCTGTTTTGCTTTTTACACTCAACCCTTTATACTAACGGTACCTTTTTTTTACTTTTTGATTAGTTACTTTTTACCTAAGTTAAAATTTAATGTAGGCTTATCATTCCTATACCTTAAATATAGTATAAATAATATATTGACTCTAGATGAGTATTTGAACAACTCTGAAACTATGTTGGGATTATTATTAATAAGAAAATAAACACTTAATTTTATTTAACTTGAAAGGTTGCTTATTACATTTCACGTTACTGTACAAAGGTTGCATAATACCTTCCATGTTATTGTAGAAAGGCTGCCTAGTGCCTTATACGTTGTCGTACATTGGTTGCATAGTGCCTTGCACATTGCTGTAGAAAGGTTACCTAGTGCCTTACACGTTATTGTAGAAAGGTAGTACCTTTTATGTAACTGTAGAGAGGTTGCGTAGTGCCTTACACGTTATTGTAAAAAGGTTGCTTAGTGCTTTACACGTTACTGTCGAAAGATTGCGTAGTATCTTACGCGTTACTGTAAAAAGGTTGCGTAGTACCTTTCATGTAACTGTAGAAAGGTTGCCTAGTGTCTTACACGTTTCTTTAGAAAGGTTGCCTCTGTAGAAAGGTTTCGTAGTGCCTTACACGCTACTGTAGAAAGGTTGTCTAGTGCCTTACACGTTACTGTAGAAAGGTTGCGTAGTACCTTTCATGTAACTGTAGAAAGGTTGCGTAGTACTTTTCATGTAACTCTTACGCGTTACTGTAGAAAGGTTGCCTAGTGCCTTACACGCTACTATAGAAAGGTTGTCTAGTGCCTTACACGCTACTGTAGAAAGGTTGCGTAGTACCTTTCATGTAACTATAGAAAGGTTGCGTAGTACTTTTCATGTAACTCTTACGCGTTACTCTAGAAAGGTTGCCTTAGTGCCTTACACGTTACTGTAGAAAGGTTGCTTAGTGTCTCCCACGTTACAGTAAATCAACATGACACGCTATAAAAGTCCTCTAGATCTCTCTGCCATCGATTCAGAAGCTTGTGACAGACAGATGGCCAGTAGAGGAAGCGAGTGGGCCACTGGAATGATAGTATCTTCGCCTGGAATCCGCTGGTCCAACCCTGTTTTATTTGCAGGAATGAGGGTCGGCCTTCACGGATGTGTAAATCCGCCTGTTTTTATTACGAGGGGTGGGCGAGAGAGAAGGCCAGGTAATCTTCAAGTTGTAATCAACGGCACCATTTATTAATTTGTATATCTTTTAGGCGCCGTATTCATATCTTTGGCGGTCTTTTTTCAAGTGGGCTGATTCTGATTGTTCATATAGTTTAGGATTTGGAAATCTTCGCTTGAACGTATTTTGCGAGTCTTGTATGCAGCATATCCATACTCGCCTAGGTGGGCGCTGATACTAATTTACTCGTGGGTGCCGGTGACGGGGAGGTCGGGGTTCTAATAGTTTGGTGCACTGGGGGTGTTTTTTCCCTAAATGGTTTCCTACACTTATTCCATGAAAATGCGGCTACGGTTTTTCTAAGATATTTCTTACTCGTCCCTACCCCATTAGTGTGAGTATAAATGCTTATCTGGCTGCTAGAAACTCTACTATATATTTACTATAACTTATTCAAACTTCAAGGCATGCGATATGCAGCTGTAACGTTTGATAAATACTATCAATACATATAAATAGTAAAATGTTTCAAGGTTGGCTGCAAGAAAAGTGTATGTATTTTTCTTAAAGTCAATATTTATGAAAATTGTACTCTAGTAAGAGTCAGTGTAAAATAATTTGTATATCAATTTGTGTCCGGGAGGGATTACAGATAACTCACATACATTGTGTGTGCGCCCGTCTAATGGCTGAGTGGTACATATATCTTAGGATTGTTTTAAAGCAGTTACTTACATCTTTGGTGGACCTTCAAACGGAAGTTATGCGTACTGGGAGACCACTGGCCCCTCGGAGCAGGGCTAGGAAGGAAGGTGGTGTTGAAAATTATGTAGAAAAAACACAGTATTTTAAACTATTTCATTTTATGACTATAAGTACAAGACTAGAAGTAATATACAAAATGAACTGTTAAAAACAAAATATTATATAATTACTACATTTTCAAAAAAATATCTTATATTCTAAAGCATATTTATCTATATACAATATATTTTAAATCATAATCGACTATGGATTAAGTTATGAGCCTACTATTTTCCTGAAGTTATTATGTCGATTTTAGTGATTTATTCTTGAAAAGAGTTCCAGGAAGTGTACTCGTCCCCCCACTAGAAAGTTCCACAAGGAATGTTGAAAGTTTTTCAGCCATGAATGTATTTAAAAATAAACGTGCTAGCGTCTTGTATCTTCTATAGAGCTGTTTTCACCTCGCTGACGACTACACTCCAATTTTGATATTAAGGGCCTTTTATAAAATACCAACTTTTATACTGTAAACATTATTAATATTTTTAATTTGCGTATACGTAAAAGTATATCTAATTACTTATCCATTCTCAAGGAAATCGGAGTATACATAGGATACTTAAAATTTCCCTTAGGCCTCTTGAAATTTTTTGGCCAATTCGCGGTTGCCATAAAAAAAACGCGACCAACCGAGCTTAGATAGTCGCTGTCAACTGAGTGTGTACAGTCAGTCGCGCAATGAACGTGAAGCAAGTGACATCTGCTATACTCCGTTCACGGTAGGAATTACTCTCTGAAAGGTCTTTTTTCCTACCAATATCCAACTATATAATAGATTTCTGGTAGGGAAAAAGGCCTTTCAGAAAACAATTCCTACGGTGAACAGACTTTATGTGGTACCTCATTAAGCGATCTCCAGCGAGTGACTGAACGGATTGTACTCGCTACTGGCCGCCGCCGCCAAATGCGCATCGTGCCATTAAATTTGCGGTGACACGATGCGAGTACAGTAGGACCGAACACAATCTAATACTCGTATCGTGTAAACATGTGATCAAACGGTGATTGGGCGGCGTTATCCAAGCAGAGTAAGTAAGGTTGGACCTTGATCAACTCTTGCGAGTCAGCTCGGATGCGAGAAGCATTCCAAAATGGCGGCAGAGCGGTGAGAGTAGATCGTCCTAGGTAGCGGACTGAACGGGGAAAAAGTGATAAAAGTTTTATCTTTCAAGCTTGTTTTTGTTTCTTAAAGATCTTACTATTCAATCAAAAATTACCTAATAGTAATTTTAATGCGCATTATGTCATGCTATACCCCCAAAAAAGCTATGTGCATATTTCTCTGTACTATCAATATTTAACAAGATATAAACCGCCTCGGTGGCTTAGTTGGCTAACGCGTTAGTTTCGTGTTGAGCTCGACTGCTGAGGACGGGGATATTGAGGTTTGAATCTCTGTCGGGTGAACTGGGAGTGTTTTTCCTAAATGGTTTTCCGCTCTCCCTCCACGCAAATGTGGATTAACTTCCTCTAAATGCAACCTTCCCAATTACTAACGCATTAGCGCAGTTAGTACTTAAGCGTGTAACCCGAACGGGTAGTAAGACACGATACTAAAATAAATAAAACGAGATATAAGAAAATAAACAACAAATTGTTTTTTTGGCAACAAATAATTTACTAAACTATTTGAATGCAGAACTTTTCGCCAATCCATATCTCTTATAATTTCTAATATAATTGCAAAATTCTAACAGTTTTACTAATGCAATTTAATGTAATGTACTATTTATGCTAGTGAGCTAAGAATTAGGAAGGTTGAATTTATAGGAAGTGTACCCACGTTTGCGTGTAGGGGGTCTGTAAAACATGTTTTGGGGGGGAAAGCCTCAGTACAACCGAACGGGATTCGAACCCCGATCTCCTTGTTATTGCCAATATAATCTAACACGAGAGTGATGCCTTAGAGACCATGTGGCCACCGAAGCACGTATATTGTTTATTATTAAATTCAGACAAAGTTGTTTTACATTATATTATTAGTTTTCACTTTTCCCTAACAATTTTAATATTACCTATTAATAATATTAGTTTTAGTATTACCTATTATGAAAGGATTTCAATCACAAATGACATGTAATTTTATAATCTACACTAATTAGACATGCAATCTTTTGGGGGGAGGGGACAGGAGGGGGTAGTTGGTTTATTTTCATTGGGTGGCCCACCATGAAAGTTTTTCCACAAGCCCATTACTGCCTAGTTATTCCTCTGCTAATTTGTCGCGCCTAAAAATCGATTACGGGTACAAATTTTCTTCTTCGCTCCATACGAGTGATTTTTATGAATTTCTAGCTCCTTTATTAACGTCCGTGACATCTTCCATACCTTTTAACACGAGATCTTTTTAACAATCAGAGTAGCAAAACGTGAAAACTATTTCTCCTGGTAGCTGTCTTTGAGCTGGCTCGTACGAGTGAGTATGTTCGGTCCTAGCGTCCTCGTATCGTGTCACCGCGGCCTAAACCTTCAATCGCTTTGATGGTCGCTAGTGCGTGGGCGGCCTTTCATAGAACCTAAGGGCCAGTTTCATAGTCAAATTTAGTACGCCTCAAGTTTGGCGCTACACTAAGTTCATGACGACACCTACCTAAACCAGAATGGAACGGGCCAGTTTCCTATGTGAGAACGGCCCATTCCATTCTGGTTTAGGTAGGTGTCGTCATGAACTTAGTGTAGCGCCGCACTTGAGGCGTACTAAATTTGACTATGAAACTGGCCCTAAGTCATTTACATCATCACTCGGCTTAATGCCGGGCTCACGATCAACTTAACGTAACTTAACGTAAAGGATCTCCTCGTGTGTTTAAATGGAAGCGATCACGATGCACTTAACTTAACGTTTGCTTGCAGTTAACTTAACGCAAGAGATGTCCTGGAAGGTCTTTTACTTTAAGGGCCAGTTTCATAGTAAAGTTTAGTACGCCTCAAGTGTGGCGTTACACTAAGTACATGACGACACCTACCTAAACCAGAATGCAATGGGCCAGTTTCCTCTGCGAGAACGGCCCATTCCATTCGAGTTTAGGTAGGTGTCGTCATGAACTTAGTGTAGCGCCGCACTTGAGTACTAAACTTGACTATGAAACTGGCCCTTAGTGAGAGTTACTTGAAGGGTATCACGTGATCTAGCCAGCCAATCATTATGGGGGTGACGTCAACAGGGATATTTAGTAATTCATTTGTTGGTTTTAAGACCAAGGTCTACTCTTTAGCTTAAGTTCTAGTGATCAGACATTGAAACAAAGTAATTAAACTAGAATAGGAAAGATAAATTTATCAAAGAAGTTTAGTAATATATATTTATGATATCGATTGAAAACTAAAGATTCATAGATCATCCCTTTACAAATAGTAAAAATCACAGATCATACTCGAGAATCCAGATGTTTGCCTCGAGTTGTTACGTTAAGTTACGTGAATCGTGATCACACATCTGTTTTCTTAAGTTAAGTAAACGTTAAGTTGATCGTGATCCCGGCATAAGCTGACTGTCAAGTTTCCAATTTAGGAACAACGTTTAAAGTAACGCAGAACAAATGGTACAAATTAATTATAAATTAAACACAATCACCACAAACGATACGAGCTCATTACACATTTTCTTAGTACCACGTTTTACTACCCGTTTGGTTTAGACGCTTATTTAGTAATCACGCTAATAGTTATGGACTAGGAAGGTTATATTTATAGGGCGTGTACCCGCATTTGCGTGAAGGGATAGTCGGAAACCTTTTAAAAACTTCCTTACACCGGACTGTGATCTTCCCATCATCGGCAGTCTAGTCTACTGCGGGAGTAGCGTCTTAGATCATGCGAACACCGAAGCAGGTCTCATTAAAACTGATACTGGTATTTCACACACGAGACATGTTAATTACAAATTATGTTACAAGTATCATTAGTGTTGGAACCTTATGGAAGCTTTACCTTATTTTTTAGAAACCAAAACTGGGTGACCTGGTGGTCTAGGGGTAAAGTGTCAGACTTCTATGCTGGCTGCAGGGGTTCAATCCTCGGTCCCGGCACAGATTTATCTGATTACCAAACCCTTCCTTCACCTCTGACAAGACATCTTGTGAACGTGGGGAATGCCAGGCCTCCACCGTGGTTCGGATTCCACGTTAAACTGTAGGTCCTTCAATTCATCGCACACATTAGCGTAAGTGTGTATAACCCGAACGGGTAGTAAGACGCGGTGCTAATAATAATAATAATAATAATAATAATTTAGAAACCAAGTATACTATATAGTAACAATCAAAAGTTTAGAACCCTTTTGGATCCAACAGGTAATTTGATTTCTTTAGAACTCCTCTGATTCATCAGTCACTCTTTGTATACAAACCAACTGAAATTAACAAGAATTTTTATAAAAAGCATCAGGAGTCAATAGTTATTTATATACAAACCTTTTGGGTTCAACAGATATTTTTTATTGATTATAAAATTGTCAACACAAAATTTCAAAACTTTTTTTTTATCTACATCAAAAATTTTAATGGCTATTTTCGTCTTCACGCAAATGCTAATTAGCTACTTTCGTGTCCATACAACAGGACTCTTTCTCCTTAACAACCCTATCGTTTTTGAATTGTGTGAAAATGTCCCATTAGATTCTTTAAACTACTTTTTTTAACATATTTGCGGAGCTACGAGACTTGGCTTGGTTAAAAAGGACTAAAGAGTTGGCATTCCTCTAATAAATAAAGTAATTTTTTATAGGTTCACAACATACAATTTTAAGATCTTTGAGAACTGGCATTTTACGTTCCTCTTTGGCTTGAGATAAAAAGTGCTATAATTTATCTCCTTTATTGTCTTTATTTTTGACCTGGCAAAGGTTGGTTGTAGGTGAGAGACTAAATTGAGTTTAATATTTGAACAGAGAAGTAGTTCCAGAAAATGACGCAGACCATTGTGTTTTAAGCCGAATGGCCTGAGAGCGATTCATATTTTCTCTCTGTCTGTAGCGGCCGCCTTAATACACAAAACACTTACTTGACTTAAATATTGTTTTCTGCGGCGGATTCGCCCACGGTCGTCGCTCATGGCTGTGGCCGCGTGCGGTCAATACCATCTTGACACTCGACGTCGAGTATTGACCTCTCTTAAAAAATAACTTTGCGTTAAAAATGTTTTTTTTTTTTACTTATTCTACTAGCTACCCATCACACCGCTTCAGTGGTTGCGTGGTCTAAACAAAGCTCTTGCAGTAGACTGGACTGCCGATGACGAGGAGATCAAGGTTTTGATTAAATAATTGATTTGGATAAGGATTCATATCATGATACGTATATAATCACTTTTTGTTCGCATCCGTGTTTTAGTTGACTAATTTCAACAAAAAACGTTTATTGTAACATAACTATAATAATATACATATATTGTCACGCGGACTTTTTTGTTCACATTAGTGAGAACGTTCAATATGTATAGTATTTTTTTTATGTAAAACCAATAGTTATTGCAGCGCACGCGGAGAAAGTATATTTTAAGGCAATTTTTTATACCTTGTGTAAAACTATCGACATTTTTATGAGGAATAAATTAAATTTTCAAAATAAAATTAAGCCTATGCTACTCGCTGATGATGTAGCTTTATATTGGTGAAAGAATTTTTAAAATAGGTCCAGTAGTTTTTGAGTTTATCCATTACAAAAAAAAAAATCTTTCCTCTTTATAATATTAAGTGTGGATTAACTGCGAATTCGTTTTATAATAGGCCGAAGGAATTTAATCTTTAAAAATTAAAGAGTATATTAAAAACAATATTTACAATTACATGATTACTCGCGTGCTGTAAACTGTATAACGATGGTAATACTTTTTCTTTGTGTACCTTTTGTGAATTAGTTGTGAGCTTGTCAGATCAATAATTAAAGATTTGTCGGAAAAATTATTTTACTGCAAACTACTTCCTTGATTAAAGCTGTATTTTTTAATAATATTTATTATCATAAATACACATTTTTAGGACATATTTAGGTCATTGGTATTTTTAAATCTAATCCGGAAATTCTGAAGGAGGCATTTTAAGAATGTTGCCCGTATTTCCATAGAGAGAGGCTGAACATGTATATATATAAGAAAAATCCACCCAATTATAACGATCGGGGATTTAAAACCAAACTTCCCCATCGTTGTCGAACTGGATAAGATGGACTGCATCGCAATGATTTACCCTAGTTTTGATCGACTAAACACACGGTAACTATAAATCCCAACACATGTGTGTCGAAAACAACGCACCATTCTGCTATAATGCGAATGACCTTGAGCAACTCTACAGCCCACGTCAGACTAGAGCGAAGTCGAACGAGTCGGCTGCGTCTCGTGCTGATTGTAGAAAGTTATGCCTCATGTACACAAAAGGTGGTTTCATACCACATTCTGTAGCGAAATATATATTCAAATTATTATAACAGCTATCACGAAATAGGCAGCAGCTACTACGGAAAATACTATGTGCATTCACACGCTCATTGTGTTCATCCATCCTTGTATTGAATGGTGTGACGTCACTCTCGTGTTAGACTGGTCTGCTGATGACGGGGGGTATTGAGGTTTTAATCCCGGTCGGGTCTACTGAGGCTGGTTTTTCCGCGCAAATTTGGGTATATTACCTTTAAAATACTTCCTTCCTCGCCCCTACCTCATCGAAGTTGTTGTCATATATGCGGGTAGTAAGACGCAGTGGTAATGAAAACTTGTTTAAGCACTCCATTTCACTACTCGTTGAGTTTGTATGCATGTTTACTAATTAGGTTAATGTGCTAGAGTTGAGAGGTTGAATTAATATTAAATATACCCACGTTTGCGGGGAGGTGGAGTGTAAAACCATATAGGGTGGGGAAACCCGACCGGGTTTGAGTCCCGACTTCCCGGTCATTTAAGAATAGTTAAAGCTACTATCAAATGTATGCATATTTATTTTCAGAAAAATTCTATATTTTTACTAAGTTTACTCTTTGTTTTGAAAAATTTGTTTTAAAACAGATCTATTTCATTTCCTTTTTTTTCTCTTGACCTCTTAAATAGTTATTCTGATCGTCACTAGTTTTTTATAAATGTCGACGTTTCACGACTCCCTGGAACAAAAAAAAAAGAAGTGATTTTCACGATTCCTTGTATATCGGTCTAAACCTGAAACCATTTTATCGATCGGGCTAAACTTGATTAGTGTTTTCATAATGGAGCGTTTGGAATTAAAATCCAACCCTAAAATTAAGGGTAGTTTACTGAAGGACAAAATGAGAAAAAATATATATTTTCTCAAAATCCGCTCAAACGATTTTGATTGAAGTTAGTATCTAGGCACTGTTTCACATTACAAACAAAATTGCAGTTTTTATTCTCCCATGAAAATGATTTTGAAGATAATTTACATAAGCAGAAATATCCTACTTTAATCATATTATGCTTTGTAAATTCTTCGATGATCGATTAATCTCGAAAAATCTTTGCCCACCTCGTTCACCAGACTTGACTTCTACAGATTTATTTTTGTGAGGTTTTCTTAAGGAGACAGTATAACCCAACAACCCTATAAAGGTAGGACTACCTCGGCTTGACTTGCGACGCAGACGTGCGGTGGTGAGTCGCAGACGCGCTGTGGTGAGTCGTAGACGTGCGGTGGTGAGTCGCAGACGCGGGATACAGTGTTTCCCTGGATGCGTCTCTTGGTCGCCAGTCGTGGGTAATTTTATGTATAATACAGATCGTTCCTCAGTTATTAGAGTTTTTCAATTGTGTTTTATTTAATGTTCCGTGTTATTTTGTTATTTTGGAATAGTATCGATAAAAAAATACTGACTTGATCAACCAACTATTACTGAGCTCTCTTTCCGTGTGTTGTCCTTCGCATCTTGGTCCCGATACACTGGCAAATATATGTCAAAAATTGAGGTGTGATTTGCCATATCTTCAATTAAATTTTCGTCCTCTTCTATTTAGAAATCTTCGACCATTTTCAAAACCAGCCAAACACAAAACTGAAAACAACTTTACTAAAACACGCGCTTGCTCGGAGGTGCGTCTGCTCTCGAAACAGTGTGGACACAGACGCAATGTAGGGACGCTGGACGCGAGCTTTGGTCGCCAGTCGCAATCGCCTCGGAGGAACTGGCCACATAACAAACTATGGACGCAGACGCGAGACGCGCCGAGGGAATCCTACCTTAACGCTGCAGGGCTTTAAAAAAAACATCGACAGATCCGTAAAAGTTAGATATCCCAGTTGAAGTACTGAAAAAAAGCGTCGACAAACATGTGAATTTGTCTTTCTTACTGAGATGGAGGACAATTCCAGCACCTTTTGTAAAGGTTAGTAAAGGTTTAGTTGCAAAACATTTCCAGTGTACAACATGTATTGAATTTAAATACATACACCTTTTAAATCAAAGTTCGGGTACTTTTGAATCATTCTATATAATTTTACTACAATATTTTATTTTATAATTCTAGTAAAATTTAGGAAAAAAAACTATTTAAGTGTTCAAACTTTTGTGTCAATTAGATATTGAACAATTGAATCCTTCATTAATTTATCAATCTAATATTTGGTTAATACATTTTTAATTGCTATAGCAGTTTGAGAATTAATTTAGTCATGTAAACCTATTATGTTTAACATATTTTTTAAGTTTCATATTCAAATTTGAGATTGTTAGGTAAAATTAAAATTAGGGTTTGATATTGGGTTTTGTAAAACAGTGAATTCTAACCATATCCATTTAAGATTTAAATGTATGTAATAGGGATTCTCCCTGTCTCCTTACCTTACTCCACCCCGTATCAATCCCGCCAACGAACACATCAACTAAAATAATAATACTAATACTTTGTTAATCTGGATTGCAAGTGATGTCGATGTTCGAATTACGTCCAGATGCATTTGGTTGTCTTTACTTACCCCTTTCCCTTACCAAACCCTTCCTTTACCTCTGGCAAGACATCTTGTGAATGTGGGGAATGCCAGGCCTCCACCGTGGTTCGGATTCCACGTTAAACTGTAGCTCCTACATTTCATCTCACAATCACCCTACCATTTCACATTAGCGTAAGTGCGTATAACCCGAACGGGTAGTAAGACGCGGTAATAATAATAATAATAATCTTAACCATCCTTCCTATGAAACTTTGACTAAAGCTACGGAATACATATCGAGGTAGCCGTTCCATGTAAAATGTTAAATTTACTTTCGCTTCTTGTTCTCTGACTTGTAGCGTGTTCTCCGGAGTGACGCTGCCACCACAACGAAACGAAATAACGCTAGCTGTCGAGATACGTAGTTAGCCCTGTGCGTGCGCGCGCATTTCGCAGCTGAAATACATTGCACTTTTCCTAGGAAGGCTTTATCTGACAGATAAAATGTTACTCATCTTACTTCCACGTATCCTTACGTTACGTCATGTGATAGGCAGCTGTCACTTTTGATAGATACCTCTGAAATAACAATAGTAAAATAATGAAATATTGTAAATTTGGATGGAAAAATAGTGTTTGTATTTTACAAAGGGTCCTTCCTATAAAAATGCTCTATGTTGTTTCAACTTTCTCTAATTATAGAAGTAGAGGAACAATAGCGCTAAATGCCATATCATATATGCTTTAAGTCGTGGGGTGACTTGGTGGTCTAGGGGTAAGGTGTCAGACTTCTATGCTGGCGTCCGGGGTTCAATCCTCGGTCCTGGCAAAGATTTATTTGATTGCCAAACCCTTCCTTCACCTCTGACAAGACATCTTGTGAATGTGAGGAATGCCAGGTCTCCACCGTGGTTCGGATTCCACGTTAAACTGTAGGTCCTTCATTTCATCTCACAATCACCCTACCATTACACATTAGCGTAAGTGCGTATAACCCGAACGGGCAGTAAGACGCGGTGGTAATAATAATAATAATAATAATAATAATTTAAGTCGTGTAGCAGAATTATGTTTATGCTTTACCCTGATTTTAATAGGAAGGTTCTAGAAGGCCTTATTTCATACCAGAAACCTACTGTAAAGTAGTATTTTGGTAGGATAAACGGCCTTCTAAAACAAACTTACTACTACCGTTCTGCAAGGCCTTTTATCCTCCCAAAATCTACTATACTGAAGGAATATTTTACTAAATAAAGTCTGACTAGACTGCTGATGGCTGAGAAATCGGTGTTCAAATCCCTTTTGGGTTTACTGTAGGAAGTTCTTTTCCCACTCTTCCCCCACGCAAATGCGGATACACTTCCTCTGAATTGAACTTTACTCATCCTGAACTCATTAGCGTAATTAGTACAAAGGGATACAACCCGAATTGGTAGTAAGACGCGGTTACAAAGAAAAACACATTTAGGAAACTACACTTTAATACATCCCGTTAGGATTCAAACTCTGACCTTCCAATCACGGGTACATTATACAATATGACTGACTCCTTTATCTGCGTGCCCTCTGGCATGGGTGACTATGTATAGATCGTGAACTTAACATATTGTTAATTAATGAATACATATTACACAAGAAGGGTTTCAATGAGGAGACGCTATTCTAACGGTCTAGGGATATGGAAGTTGGAATTTAGAGAAAATGTTCCCGCATTTATATGGAGGTAAAGGGGGGAAACTGTTTGAAAGAAACACCCTTAGTATGCATGGCGTGGATTCAAACCAAACTAATCGAGCTTGACGGTAAGTCCACGTGCTGTGGGCTGGTAATAGTTTTATATATATATATATATTAAATTATTATTATCTTGATTACATTTTAAGTAAGTTTTAAGTGGTTAAAGTAAAATTTCATTTGATTATGAAAACACAATTTTAAGGAAAATATGTTTGCTTTAATGCGTCTTACTACCCGTTTGGGTTATACGCACTTACGCTAATGTGTAATGGTAGGGTGATTGTGAGGTGAAATGAAGGACCTACAGTTTAACGTGGGATCCGAACCACGGTGGAGGCCTGGCATTCCCCACATTCACAAGTTGTGAAAATAGGATAAAGAATAGGAAAATGTTTTCACTGTTGGCGCCTAAAAAAATATGTTGGTTTTCTAAAAGGCGCTCGAAATGTTTTATTTTTAGTAAAATCAAGGTATGGTCTCATAGTAATCCGCCGAGATATTCCTGTCATTGTAAAATACACGGTAAATCCATGTGATATATACTTTTATCTGTATATGTTTCGGACTTTACGTCAGGGTTTTTCAGTCGATCCCTCTTTTATGGTCCTTTTTATTTTGTGCGAAGAAACATGTCCTTTCAGAGCAAATCCATATTATCTAGCCAAAGGAGTTCAAAAAACAAGGCGTTGGTCATGCGTTTTCATTACCTGTCCGGGCTATCCTCATATTTTCATTTTATGGGTGAGATAAGTAGTATTTAGAGGAATTTAACCAACATGTGTTTGGAGAGGGGGAAATCGTTTAGGGAAAGTCACCCTCATCACACCCAGTCCCTGTCAAGTCAGACATGGTGGTTCAAATCACGACTAGATGTGCTGAGGTGTTTTTCCTTTAATAGTTTCCCACTCTACCTACACGCATTTGCATGTACAATTAATCTACATTATCGCTTTCCCATTAGTGTAAATATGTAGATAGTCCGGATGGGTACTAAGACGTGGCGCAAAAATATATGATAAAAACCCAGAATAGCGCGCTAAACACTTACTCTTTTTACTCTAGGTCATATAAAACAATTACTAAGTTAATCGTTTTCATTTAGAGCAAATACTCCTTTCTTACCAAAATATACATTGTTTGAGATGGAAGTCTACATCACCATCTTTTAAATTTACATATAAAAGGGTATGCACAAAATGCCTAATCCTTTCAAACGGTTACACGAAAAAGAATTTTAATTCAGACCAAATTCTTTTCTTTTCTTGGAAGTTGGGTGTACAACATCTATTTGGTGAAGATTTAATCTGATTCTAAAACTATTAATTACGTTTAAGAGGCAGCATAAAAAAGAGTAATGGTTTGACATGTATCTATTAATTCGATTTGTCAACGGATGGAAATAAGAAATCTAATATTGGGATACTTGAAAGCTAAACTTTTTTTTCATTATTTCGATACGTACACTCGTTTACATTAAAAGGTATCAATCAAGCAGTCTTCCCTGAAATAGAAGAAAAAATAGGGATTTTTACAAAATATAATTTTAAAAAATCTGGGCCATTTTGTGAATTCTCTTGATTGTAATCCTTTGGCACTGAACCATAAAGGTTTATTTATATCCACCATTTGAACAATAAATAACATTTTATTGCCATATGTTGCTATTTGTTTCAAAATTATTTAGCACATGTAGACAAGCATAAACTTTTTGTCCCCACTGGAGCCACCCAACTCGAGGAATATTTCATTTTTGTTTTTGGTTGTTTATGGTTCACGTGGCTGCGGGAACAAATTGTATCCACTGAGTCCAACCATTCAGTCAAGATGTGATTCGACGTTGGCGCATGAGCAGTTGCGTCTTAAATTATTTATTTTAAGATCTGAATCGACTTTTCTTTCTTTGAGCTTCTTTTCATATTCCAGGCGACAGAGGGCCAGGAAGGTCGTTTAGCGGAAATAATTAGGCTAAAGCTGGAAATGGTCTTCATAGTTTTATTTTGGGGGTCTAAGTTTTCCCCCTCGAAAGACCTCTGCGTTGGCCGCCATTTTAGAAAAACGGAGCAAAACTACATTTTTTCGACTATATCGGAGATTATTAAATTCTTTATCAAATCGGTCAAAATGACTTATTCGCTAAAACCTGTAGTTTCGGAACAATAGCCACTATAAATGTGGCGCTCTCCCACAACAGCTCGAAATATCGGGCTTCGCTCGCCATATATCGCTGTCTATGTTGAATATTACTCTAACTTAAATTTTTAACGATAATGTATTCAAATCAATATTTCAAGGCCATACTCAGGTATACTTGAAGGGTCCAAATCCCCCTTAAATAATTAGGGTGAATAACGAATTCATTTTCATATTACTCCTTAATACATTGTTTTTGTACTATTAAACTTTCCATATCCAACCGAATATTTTCGTTGATTGAACAAACATACTGGCGTGATGTACTATTAGATGAGTCTATGGCAGTCACTATGTCGCAAGAATGTATATATCAAATGATAAAAATAAAAGCCATCTTAATTAAAAACTATTATTATTAGCACCGCTACCCGTTCGGGCTATACGCACTTACGCTAATGTGTAATGGTAGGGTGATTGTGAGACGAAATGGAGGACCTTCAGTTTAACGTGGAATTTGAACCACGGTGGAGGCCTGGCACTCCCCACATTCACAAGTTGTGATTAATACACTTCTTGTCAAAGGTGGAGGAAGGGTATGGTAATCAGATAAATCTGTGCCGGGACCGAGGATTTACTCCGGAACTCAAAACAAAGGTCCGACACCTTACCCCTGGACCACCAGGTCACCTAATTATAAGTTAAGCTACAAACTTGAAGAAGCTAGCCGTATTTGTATCACGCGATTACGATTGTGTAATGGCAGTAGGCGAAGACATATACTTTTTGGTGCTGCTAATAGCCTTATCACCACCTGCAGCAAACATTTACCATATGAAACCAAGCACAGGTAAAACGGATAAGATCATATTTTCCTTGAGAATTTAAAATTGCCAAACGAATTAAGAAACATCTTGTTTCTACGCGCATTCAGTGGCTGCAACACAGCTTCTGCATTCTTCAGACAGGGGAAATAAAGGTTGTTAGGTTATTGAAGGAATACAATACATTGCAGACAATCGTGCAGATTTTCAAGGAGCCAGATACCCATCCAGACGGGATTGGCTTGGCAGGACAACATGTAATCGCAGCTTTGTATGGAACCAAGACTGAGGACGGCTTATCTAATAATCCGAGATTCCAACTATTTTCATCAAAGTCCCTATCAAAAAGTTCCTTTAATCTTGCCTCTTTACCACCTACTCAGTCAGCTGCACGTCAACATTCTTTTCGAACGTACCACCAAATACAGCCATGGTGTGACGACTACAAAGCCCGCTAGATCGAGGCTGCAAGAACACCAAACATAGTCGTCTTCCGATTACCTCAACTAAGGATCCAGCTCCACAAACGCTCTTAAAGTCTATATCTTGTAAATCCACAAAAGGGTATAAAACATCCTGCATCTGTCGGAAGGTTGGGCTTCGATGTTCCACGTTTTGTTACAATTGTCGGGAACATTCGTGCACAAATATCGACGTTTCAGATAACCTGAATTTTAATACAGAAATTGACATCGAATTTGACCATTTTATGTTTGAAGAGGCTGAAATATATCACGATTCGGAAACTGACAGGCGCACAATAGCTACGAGGGAAATAAGACTGAACAAACAGAATATTTTGACCAACCATCTATTTCTAAAAGAAGAAAAATTACTTTAAAAAATCAATGTGGATTAGGCCTACAAGAGATAACATTTTTTTAAACGCTCCATAAGCTTTACCGTATTGTGGTATTGACACAAATGTTAAAAAGCTGCAAATTGGTTTATAAATATTTATATATTTGCATTAGTTTTCGTTAAAACATATAATTATAGTAATATTAAACATAGACCGCGACATACGGCGAGGGAAGCTCAATATTTCGAGCGGTTGCGAGAGAATACCACACTTCTCGCGGATATTGCTTCGAAACTATAGGTCTTAGCAAATAAGTCCTTTTGAACATGTTTATAAAGAATTTAACTATATCCAATATAGGTATTAACTATTTTCACTTTAAAACTGACATACACGAGGATATTGGGGAAAAACTGAAATTTAGCTTTATTTTTCCAATATGGTGGCCAACGCAGAGGTTTTTCAAAGGGGGAAACATAGTATGTTCATCAGACCCCCAAAATAAAGCGATCAAAACATTCTCCAGCTTTCCCCTAAATTATTTCCATCAAGAAATCGCTACCGCCTGGCCTATCAGTCCATTGACGAGCTTTGTTTTAATCCGCAAGAAATAGCCAATAATCATAGCCGATCAATTTTGAAATGAATGGAATGATGCACCAGCTCTTTTTATTAACAATATTTTGGAGTTCTTTGTAAAACTGCGAAATAATTTTCTTCATTTTGGTTTTTACTTCTGTTACATCCGCATTAGTTGAGTCATATCATTTAACCCATACATCGTTTGAAGCATAACATCTGTTTCATCTTAACTTTTAACAGGATTGATGAGTTTTAGTGGGGGACGTACTGGAGCGTCATTTGGCCTCACTTTCTGAAATAAGGGTACAATCATTCATATTGGGTTTTTTTTTACTATTTACGATCCTTGAAATCTATCACTAAATAACAGGACAAATTGCAAAAGATCTCCCCGACCCGAGATGGAGTGCTTTAAATGATATTTGTCCTAAAAATTAAGCCAAAAGTCATTTGGCCTGAAAATTAAACTAAAAGTAATTTGGCCTAAAGGACTTTAGACGTTTGTGATAGTAATTTTTAGGCCAAATGACTTGGTTTAATGTTTAGTCCAACTGTGGCAGTCCCCATCACACCATCATACATATTGGACGTGCCTTACAATCTCGCGCAGTCACTACAACTCATCTTTCATTATTTAGTAGAGTCTACAGAACCAAAGTGTGGGATAAATTAATACTAAAATTTAATTTATGTTATCTTCCATTTAAATCAAACCCAGTCTATTTGTTGATAGGGAACGTGAGACTACCTGGCGCCCGAACACAATATATTCATATATTTAAATCTAGCTGCGAGATAACTGACGCACGTGAATCCAAGGTTATCAGGTTGGATACGACCGTGTGCCGTTAGACTCTTTTTATCGATGGGTTTTCGACATTTATATTTTATGGCAGCAGGATTCAATACATATTCGAAACTTAGGTACAATTCCGCTGTACCATTGTGTGACTTGTAAGTACAAACATAATTTCCTTAGAATTACTTCTTCTTTTTTTTTCGAAAAAATCTATAATCACACAAATTTATAAATACATTTGATTGAATTATACAACTTTTTTTTACTAGACAAAGGGAAATATTGAGAGACTCCATTTGCTATGAAATTATTGTTTTTAATTGAGTATAATTAGTTAAAATATAAAACAATTTTAGAAAAAGATTGAAAATTTTTGAGCATACAAATTTTTCGAGTTTTGTAAAAATCTTCCGAGTCGAGTTCGAGCAGCTAATAAATAAAACTTCTTGAAATCGAATTTTCGAATACTCGCATACCCCTAAAAGTTACTCACTTTTCCTTCGGTACCTTAATGTTGTGAAAAAATTGCAGGTATGTTCTTATGAAACATAAATAATATTGTTTTAAACATCAGTTCAGACTTCATACTAATCGCTTTTTATGTGAAAAATTGAATTTACTTCCATTCAAGCAGTCTGGAAAAATAGGAAGTCCTGTTAAGCACAGATTTGACTAAGAAAATTGTGGATACCCTTTTAATAATTCACCATTTACGCTTTTTTACTGGAATCAAGGCATCCGATACTTTCGTGGTAAACGGATGGTACTTAATCTGCTAACAGAACTCAATAAGCGAAATTTAATGGTTTAAGTTGTTATCCTTTACCAAGTTCCCTGTGTATTAATAAATGGGAAAATTTATTTTAGCCAAAAACTTGTTTGAAAATGTTTGACCAACAGTTACAAGAAATTATATTCCCTCCTGGATATTCAAAATCAGCCTAAATAATTAGTGTCGGAAACTCTATTCCGTTAAGCCAAAGTTACAAATCAAGCGTTGTAATGGGGGTTGTTTGCCCTTCATAGTGATTTTCCATCCTTCCTTTTTGCAAATGCTCGTGCTGGCCCCTGTTTTCTTATTTTAACTAGAACGATATACAGTGTATTATATACACTCGCCATCTCTTTCTGGCCTACGGCTTTCCGAGGCCTCAAAGCTTTCATTCTTTGCGCTGTAATTTTTTCTACGTGATTTGGTTTCCTTTTTATTGCTTGGTTTAAAAAAAAATTTATTTCAGTGAAATAAGCATTATATATATATATATATATATATTTGCACCACATCTTACTACCCGTTCTGGTTACACGTTTATGTACTAATTACGCTGATGGTATTAGGTAGGTTATATTTAGAGGACGTATTCCCGCATTTGCGTGAAGGAAGCGTGGAAAACCATGTTGGATTAACCCCCTTCAGTACACCCGGCTGAGATTCGAACCTCGAACTCCTAATCATCGGTAGTCTAGTTAGTCTGCTGCGAGAACAACGCCTTAGACCATGCGGTCAGTGGAGAGGGTGATATAAATATCTAAACAAAATTTTAAAATATTTAACTATAAAAATGTGAGCAAATGCATTAGGCCTATATATTTCATTTTTAATTTATCTCGCGTATTTAACTGGAACTTTCTGAACCGACTGATTATATCACGACTTATTAACTAACCTAAATCTAGATATCCAGTCCAGGCCGTAAATGTATCAATGTGAAATAGAAAATCCACACGTAATCATTAATAAATTTTTCGGCCATGCTAGGAATCGAACCCGGCACCCTTAGCTCAGTAGACAGACATGGCACCGACTGAGCTAAGTTGTAGGACTATAAGTTTTGTGTTTTACAATTTCAAATGATCTTGATTTCTTTGGGTTAGCAAGACAATAAGTCTACAGTGACTGAAGTAATTGTTTTGAACAACGTCAGTAAAGTGCTTGAAATGTACATCTTTTACTCCAATATATATATATATACACACACACACACACACACACACCTTAAAGCATTTAAACTAAAAAGATTTACTTGTGAGAAACTATTTTTTGTTGGACTTTACCAGCGTATAATAGTTACAGAAATAATAGTAGTTCAAATGTAATTTTGAAATAACTTATTATTATTAGCAGCAGCACCGCGTCTTACTACCCGTTCGGCTTATACGCACTTATGCTAATGTGTAATGAAATGGTAGGGTTATTGTGAGATGAAATGGAGGACTTACAGCTTAGCGTGGAATCCGGACCACGGTGGACGCCTGGCATTCCTCACATTCACAAGATGTGCTGTCAGAGGTGAAGGAAGGGTTTGGTAATCAGATAAATCTGTGCCCGGGACCGAGGATTGAACCCCGGATCCCCAGCACTGAAGTCTGACACCTTACTCCTAGACAGCCAGGTCACCTTGAAATAACTATTGGTCTCACCGTTGAATGTTGGCGTTTTGAAGTGGCAGTGTGAGAATCTCTATTTAAATCCCGCCCGTTAACAAGGTGCTGTTGGTCGGGTTGGTCCATAGCGTTGAATACTAGAGAGACTGTAGAGCAGGGTTCGAAAACTCACGGCCCGATTTTCTTCAATACTTTAATGTGTTGTCAGATACGTACACAAACAACTATATTTTTATGTTAGTGTGTATATAATTTTGAATAAGAATACAACAGAACTATTTCAAATGGTGTTTCTTTTTTCACTTTAAAAATTTGAGTATAGGATTTTTTTTTACCTAAATAACTTTAAAGACTTCTTCGAGTAATTCGCATACCCACATAAACATCTTGGAAAATATACATTTTTTAAATACTTTAAACTTAATTACATATATTTTAATATACATATTCGTTTTAAATACATTGCATAAAATAGCTTGTAAAAAAAATCTAGTCTCAACCAGATGTATAAAGGGTGTTTTTTTCTAGGTGGTTTTAAACACTCACTTAACTCAAATGCGATTACATTTTATCCAAACCATATCTTCCTCGTCTCTTACGTACTAGAGGAATTAAACTATGCATAGTTCAGACGGTTAGTAAGAAAAAAGTATATAATATAATTAGTTCTGTGGCCCGCTCTACTCCTTGAATTTGTGAATCTGACCCTTGGACTAGTTTGAGTTTGAGACGACTGCTGTAGAGTAATAATCATTTTATCTCATCCCGTATCTGGTTATAATCTTGTTTACATGTACAAAGTTTAGTCGTTCTTACATTTATATAGAAACAAATACACATCTTCGTTTATAAACTAGAGTATGTTGTATTTTGAAATAGTATATACTATGTGCAACAACAATTTATTATACTAAAACTTACAGCTACCCTTGATGGTGGTCGAGGCGTTATATCTGCATTACACTTGGTCGACGTTGGTAATAAGGCCAGGGTTTAAATCCTTGCTGAAATTCCTGGAGGGAATTTTTAACGTTAGCATTGTCGGTATCTCACGCGCATACTGACCTTGAAGTCTTGGTTTTTATTCCCGACAGGGTCGAAGATTTATCATTTATTGGTAATTTTTTGGCTGAGGGACTGAATGTTTTATTTGTTCTAGTAATGGTTTAGTTTGTAAGTCATGTGCTGATATAATCAGTGTGTTCAGAAAGTTCACACAAAATTTCTATTTATTTTTATTTATTTTATTTACAAAATAATTCATTGGGCGTGATATTGTAAAGTAATATCGCTTGGTATAGTGGTCAGCGCCCCTGGTTACTGATTTAGAGGTTCCGGCTTTGATTCCCGTTGGTTCTATAGATATTTTTCCCGGAAGGAGAACTGTTCCTATGGTCAGCATGGTTGGGTTTACTAGGCTTTAGCTAGGTTTAAGATCTCCACTGGCCTTACAGCTTCATAACTACAATCATCACATCATCTCATTTTGGGCATGACGTCCAAGGTATCTTCTGGGGGCCACGTTCTGTTCCCACAGGGCGGCTAAAAGTATTTTATACATTCACGGCGACCGAACTAGATACTACCTCACATGGTCAAATATGAGATGCGCATAAGAAAAAAACTATTGAATAAAAAACATTCTAGATGACTAATTGAACTCGGGAATCTACCTAGTAAGTATTGATGCGTTTCCTCTTGGAAACCTTCCTCATTCTTCTTACTTGATTGATTATTGATTTAAATTCGTGTAAGTTGCTGCCATCCCCAATGCGGGCCTCAGACCTAAGACGTGTACTACATATGAACATTGGCGAGCAGGGCTTAGCACAGATGAATCGCCCTAATGCCGATGTTATTCTGGGTGGTAAAGGTAACAAGTAACACCATTCGCGAGCTATTATTGTTGTGTCGCAGTCGTTATACAGTGTGGCTCACGGAAAAGTAGCCCGCCTCCTATATCCAGCAGGCGCCTCATTCTGAATTGGAGGTCAATCCCCTTCCACCCATATTGTGACATGAAGAATGAGCAAGTGAACTGCTTGTCTAAAGCTTTATCGACTCATTCTTCATGTCACAATATGGGTGGAAGGAGATTGACCTCTAATTCAGAGTGAAGCCCCTTCAGGATATAGGAGGCGTACTACTTTTCCGTGGGCCTCCCTGTATTAGTGTAGGCTTGCATTGTGTTTCGTTGTTATCGAACGTTTGTTCATCATATTTTAATTGTATCATTTATCTACTATTTATTTATATTTTACTACGTGTGTGATGCCGGTCCAAAGCCAGTTCTAAGTTAGTAATATTAATTATACTACACAATTATTGAAATATAATTGATATCAAATTTCAAAAGTCATGCGCTTTGTTTAGCAGCCAACACAGTATACACGCTCAATCGCATTTGATAGTTTTGGAATGTTAAATTAATCTACACTTTACCAACGTTAGAAGAGTGTGTGACAGCTAGCAAGAGTTACCAAATCTATTTTTATGTATCCATTCGCCAAACCATATGATTTACAAGACCACGTGTTAATTTTTTTGTCGCTTTTGGCAGTCAAAACTTTCACAACCAATCATTTGTTTTAACTGTTATTACATTTTCTTTTTTTGCTGTCAGTTACTAGCACTTCTATGGCGAATGAACTCCACCTGTATTTCGCTAGCGGGTAATATCTGGTAACTACGCTCATGTACTGCAATCTAAGAGTGGAACTCTATTGTGTTAAACGCTAATTTGCAATACATGCACGAGAGAATAGTAATAAATTTGACCATTAACATCCTAACAAAACCACAGGCTCACACTCACTTGATAACTTTGCTTTGATTATTATCACTTGTTAAGATTCGTTCTGGTAACTTAGGGGTCATACATAAACCACGTTACTCTTTTTTCTTACCTTTTTGGCCCCCCAGCTCTCACGTAACACCGAGAAGACATTTAGCCTGACCCCTCACCCCGATCAAACCTGAATTAACGGATTTAATACTACTCAGAATCAATTTTAAATCCTGAATATAAATGATTTCAAAGAACTTTATAACGAGACTTTATTATTTTTGTTAATGAACAGTAATATTATTGTTCGACAATATAATTTAAGTATCTTTGTTACGTGTGATGCACCCACCCTCCCCCCTTGTAACACCCCGTGTACCTTCATTAATGTGGGGAGAGAAGGGGTAAACAACACACAGCGCGCCCAAAGTAGGTTCTTACCCTGAAACACATAACTTATCGGCCATTTTGATAAAGTAATTGTAATCTCTCCCGGGATTGTCTCCCGGATAATTCTCAAAGTACAAGACAAACACAACTCGAATCTGAGATTTGGCGCTAATAGATGAAAGGGAAATATGTAAACACTAGCGATGCTAATTATTACTGCTGGTGAGAATAGGCAGCAAAGTTTTAACAGCATGTGCGGACAAATCGTATGGGCATAATAGTTGACAAATATGCTGAAGAGCTATGACTCGCCTCTATTATTTATGATTGAAAAACATTTCCGTGCGGCTTAGTGTGTGCTGTATAGTTATAGCTTATAAAAGGTATGGGGCGAGTAGTAAATATGGTTTGCTGTGATGGTAACAAATAATGTATCGTGCCAGAAATAAATAAACTGTTCTCTCTTTTCCCCGCTATGGTACCACCATCCCGCGCCCTCCTGTCTTTTTTACGCATTAGATCGTGATCTATTCGACACCTTATCTCAGTCGGTAGCGTGTTTGTTTACTGAGCTAAGGGTTTTGGGTTCGCTTTCCGGCTTGGCCGAACAATTTCTCATTGGCGAAATATATATTTACCCTTTAAAAGTGATGAATCAACGGCTGGGGACTGGATGTTGTGCCTGTCCTAGTATTTAGTTATATTATAAGGCACATGAAGTTACGACAGGTTTAGCAAGCCCTTAGTCCACACTAATATTACAAAGAGGAAAGATTTGTTTTTTTGTTTGTAATGAATGAACTAAAAAACTACTGGACCGATTTTAAAAATTCTTTTACCAATATAAAGCTACATTATCAGCGAGTAACATAGGCTATATTTTATTTTGACAATTTAATTTATTCCTCATAAAAATGTCGATAGTCATTCATATTTTATGGTAGAGTCTATGATGATTCTTCAATATGTGTGTTGAAAATAATAATGCGGGGGGAGGGTCTAGTGTGAAATATATAGCTTGAATAGAAAATTGATTCAAGTTACAGGCTGGTAACAGTAATATATATATTCGTATCTAAATCATGGTGTAACCTCACCAGAAGTGCATTCTGTTTACGATGAAAGGTGGCCGGGCTACAGCATAGTAAACAAGGTTTTCTTTAGCGGCGTGGACTGGGAAGAACATGAGGAAATATGACAGAGCGTTTGTCTGTAGATTATTTGGCACTCTGGTGGCACAGAGCATTGCCATTGTCTACGCGTCGTACCCTCTATGAGATGATTGAATATTGAGGTGACGAGTAGTGGGGTGCTAAACCTAACTCAAGTTTAATTTACCAACTAACGGGTTGGGATAATCCCTCTTAATTTAAAGATACTCACGGTGCCAGGTGAGAATCGAACCTGGGACCCCTAGGTTCGTAGCTAGGTGCACTGACCACTACACCAAGTGGTTGGATATCAATTATGGTAAGTTTGCTATATTTCGGGGTAGAAGAGTACAAGCTACTCCGTTACACTTGGCCGTGTGGATCTAGAGCAACAGAGAACAATAATGTTCAGTCAGTATTTACTGTTATAGCTCCATATTTCACAAAATGGGTGCTATTCCCTTTGGAAGCATGAATATGTTTAATGGCGTTGACCACTGGTTGAATCTAAAGTGGGTCTGTTTTGCGGGCTGCATCTCGTGTCACAATCTTAAAACTCCCTTCTAACCAATCAAAAGCAATGGTCGCCCGCATCGCTAACCAATGAGCACTTAACACGGCTTTACTACCCGCGCCGGTGGGCACGCGGTCTAAACTTCAGGCTCATTTAATCTGGTTTGCCAGTGATGGAGATTTCGGGGTTTGAATCCCGGACAGATTTATGAGAGTTCCCTCCCTTCCCCCTAAAGTATTTACCACTCTTCCTCCACGCGCATGTGGGTACATTTATTCTAAATACTATCGTGCTCGTCCTTACTAGATAAGCGTGTTTAATTTAATACGTATAACCCGAACTGGTAGGGAGACGCTGTAAAATATAAATAACTTACTGTACATATTAAACACATCTTCTACTTCGACTCGTCCGTATTTTTATACTAGGGGTCCCGGTTTCGATCCTCGACTGGTACCATGGTTAATTTTCCCGAAAGGGAAGCTATCCCAACTGGTAATCATGGTTTGGTTAGTTATGTTTAAGTTAGGTTTAAGTATTTATACTGGTTTCACACCCTCATACTCGCTATCACCATCTCAGTGAAACCTGACTAATTCTAAATTGTCTTGTTCGAATTTTTCGCCAAGCTCCCGTGAATTTTGTATTAAAAAAATCTTTAAAAAATGGTGGATGATTCGAACTTTGTTTTGGATAATTCGAACTTTTCGTAAGTTGTAATGGACATTTCAATATTGTTTTCCTACTTTTAGTTGGGGCGCCGTGTTGTTCTATTTTTGTAAACAGGGGGGGGGGGCGACGTTGGAATGCGGTCAATACCCTTCTTCACACCCCTCCCCCTCTCTCTCATACGTCTTTATTTACACGTAAATTTCTGTACTCCGTTTGTCAAGGTCGAAACTCTTGAGCGGCTACGTGCGCTGTTTTTTGTGATTCTGCCGTAGCGATATTCTTGTGACGTGCGAGTTTATTTTGTTTTTTAGTTTTGTTTAGTACATACTGTACAGTAATGTGTGTGGGTCCGTGGGTGTGTTGTGATGTCACTGTCCAAGCCACAGTCCTATAAATCATTAACTTTGGCAGAAAAAGTAGCGGTGATAAAAGAAGTGGAAAAGGGAATTATTTTCAAGAAACTTATTTGATTCGAATTTTATCCTGTTCCCTTCATGTTTGAATTATTCAGGTTCCACTGAGGTTCATTCGGGTGTCCCCTAGACACGGTACATTAATGCTGGCTAATATTTCCACTACTGGGCTACGAGGGATGTACCCTGGATACGTATATATGTATATATATTATATGTTATAACATTAATGCTGGTCAGAAAATTTATAATTACCAAAAAATCTTTATTTTGGAGAGTTTTGGCACAAAAATAAAAATTATAGCGAGAAAACATATTTCAAGACAAATNATATATAAGAATGTATGCTTTGTGTTTCACTGATATAGCTGAAAAATTCTTCGAGTAAAAGTTAAATATATTAACACATTATATATTGGTCTATCTCTTTGAAACAGCTAAGAACTATGGTTAACATATTATTAAAAATATAAAATTTAAAAACCATGTGTTTCGTAATTATCTCTTACTCTATAGAAATCGACAATATTTTGGATTGTATTCCTTGCTTAGTTTTCACTTGGTTGTTTTAATGATGTTTCAGTGTTTGGGTGAATGGCTGCCTCTTTTGTAACCGTGCTAACTCTTGCAAGTCTGTAGGTGAGTAAGTTAGCTATTTTACATATTGTTTAACATGAAATATTTAAACTATACTTTCTAAATAGTGTCGCCTCAACACATGCATGACCTATAAATACCTTAACGAATGAGAAGGCGACAATTTGACCCGTTCAGGAATGGCAGTGATTACTTTTGGAATTATTTCAATATCTAAAAACCGTGTATTGTATGTAAACTTACCATATTATTTAATTACAAACATCATATGACCACAATGTCCTTTCTTAAAATATAATAAAAAGTCTTATAAATAACAAATTGTCAACACAACACGCACAACCCACCGTTGATACTTAACCTTCCCCAATTTTGGCAAATAATGGTCCTATAAATCCCTAAAATCTAGGCTTTTAAACAATCGGGATGTTTCTCAAATGCTGTTATGTTTTTTAATCACCGCGTTTCAATACCCTTTCGGTTTATTTGCATCTCTACAAATTACGCTAACTTGTTTCGTATGAGGAAGGTTGAATTTATATAAGTTTATCCGCATTTGGGTGGAGGGAGAGGGAAACGATTTATCAGAAACCACCCGACTGGGATTCGAACCCATTTCCTTGGCATCAACATCCACTCTATTTATAGAGTGACGCCATAAACCAGCTCCCAGCCATATCTCACCTGCGTACTCATTGTCAACCCATTTCCATAAGTTGTTGCCCTAATTTTAGCAAAATGTTTTTACTACACTAGTAGTTATTTCTAATTTATTTGTTTCAACTGAAAATAAATGTGCCAATGTAATAATAAGGTGAAATGTATGTTTACATTCAAAAATCAAAAGCTACCATAAAAACTAACACATTTAATTTACTTATTATTAATTATAAAACTATTTTATGTTATAAATTGAAATACAATGTCAAATATGGGCAACAATTTGTACCTCCTCTCGTTATTTCGTTTAGAAAATTTTATAACTTTTGACAATGCTCTTTTATCTTGCACACTGCTGGCATATACAACTCTTTCCGCCACTATTCAAATATTTCCGCGTACCCCCAAAGGTCCTGGCACGTACGTACGTTGGGAACCGCTGCCCTAGACCATTCGCCCACCGATAGCGGGTAGTTTACAAGCTTAGCTCTTCGTTTTTAAATCTTGTTTTCAAAATAAGCACTAATATATCTGATAATGTTGTGCTATTTACTACCGCTTGGCTGAATTTCCTTGAGATTAGAATCATGGCCGGGTAAATGTTTGTTTTTCTACTGTGGTTTTTCCTTCCCCTCTCCAAGTCAATGCGGGTACATTTACTCTAATATACCTACCGCTTGGGCTATATCGTTAATAACTTAGAAATTAAACTTATAAGTCATTCACGAGCTAAGTTTACCTGGATGACGGCTCGAAATGTTACTATAAGTAATCCCTAATATATCACTACGCCAACAGCTGACATCTATCACTTTGGATGACTGTAATGAAAACAGGTGGTAATATATTAATGTGATAGTTAACCACAGTAATTTAGGCCAATATTATTTATATATTTATTTTAGGTTGGACACAAAGTTTATTTATAGTTTTATTCCAACTAAACAAAATATTTACACCACTTTCACAAAAACTTCTAACGAACATAGCTTCAAAATGGCGACTGACGAGTTTAAACCGTATGATTGAACATAACGGTAAACAAGTTTTTTACAATGATGCAGACATGCAGTTGATGAAAATATTTTATTCAGTTAAATATTTTAAAATACGATAAAATTATCATAAAATCATTTATTGTGTATAAAAAAAATGACAAGTTTCTCTTTTCCAAGTAAATACGATGACTGTATTAAAAGATGTGTTGCACTATATTACACATTTGAGACAACGTTCCAAAACGAAAAATAAGTACTTTTAATTATGTTTAAAATATTGTTTCGAGTTGGATAAAAATAAATTATTTAAAAAAATGAAATAGTATGAGAAAGCTTAAGTTTACGTTATTTTAAATGTAATATATAGCAGGGGATTAAAGATCTTTACATTTATAACAAAACTGTGTTGGCAAGCCAAAACCTAAACATATGATTTTCGAATTGTCATCCAGGTAAAAACCTATCGTGAACGGAGTATAGGCTTACAGGTTTAGAAGCTCTAAAGACTACACAGTCGGTTGTACTTGAGAGCTTGATTTTAAAACTACTTGATGCTAGCCATGAGAAGTATAGCGCCGCTGATGTATTAACCAACGGTCGTGTTGTCGCGGTGAGCACCTGTCCCCGTTCTGATCTTGTTTGTACACTCACTGGCACGAAACGTTGGAACAAATACACACTTTCTGAACAATCGTGTGAATTAGTCGTCTACAAACCGTGGCGTGCCTACAATAATAGTTTGTTTATTTGAGCTATTTTAGTGGAACGTGTCCTATCATAAAGTTATTGTAAGCTCCATCCACCAAGACTTTACAATTATTATAGAAGGATTTGGTAAACTTGACATTGGTTAACTAAAATAAATGGTACGTAACTCTGCACGGACCTCCTCATTCCATTGTTAAAACAAACTCAAAACTCGTAATATATGGTAAATGAAATAATATACATTAGGAAACCCGAGCAAAAATTGCGTTATACTTACGTTACACATTTTTAATTCCCGAATTTAAATTGCATAATTTTCTTTTTAAATAGTTAAATCCTCATTATTATATTTGGACAAAAAATAATCTATATTGTGTTCACAGGGGTCAATATTTCGTACTAAGATTTTCGACATTTTATTAGGGGGTAGACATCTCATGACTATCGCATTTTTATTAAATTCCTCATTTATAAATGTAGACCAATTAAAAAGGTAAATATTGACTATAGAGTCTAAAAGGATATAGATCATTGTTGTACTAATATTTCCCCAAAGAGGCTAAAGAAAAAAAGAACAAGGTTTTTGAGATACTTAATTATCTACTTACTCTATGGAATTAGAGAATTATTGCTTTAAAACTAAATAGTATATCTGTATAACTAAAGCTCACAAAATTGTATTAATATATTTGCCAATATCTCATAAACTATTGGTTATGTAATCCGCCTCGGTGGCGTAGTTGGCTAACGCGCTAGTCGTGTTGAGCTCGACTGCTGAAGACAGGGATATTGAGGTTCGAATCTAGTTCGGATGAACTGGGGGTGGTTTTTCCTAAATGGTTTTCCACTCTCCCTCCACGCAAATGTGGGCTCACTTCCTCTAATTCAACCTTCCCAATTCCTAATCCATTAGAGTAATTCGTACTTAAAGCGTATAACCCGAACGGGTAGTAAGACGCGGTGCTAAATAATAATATATATAAATATTTAGCAACGCGTCTTACTACCCGTTCGGGTTATACGCTTTAAGTACTACTAATGGATTAGGAATTGGGAAGGTTGAATTAGAGGAAGTGAACCCGCATTTGCGTGTAGGGAGAGTGGAAAACAGTTTAGGAAAAACCACCCCCAGTTCACCCGACCGAG
>CABFOW010000066.1:321238-360333 GCA_902141385.1 Timema californicum
GTCCATGAAACGCCGACATTCATCAACATCTCTGGTTGGATTTTCTTTTACTGTCGCAATACTTGACCTTAGTGTTCGAAAAGTTAAAAACATATATTTGCGTTTAACTTGGAAATTATTAAATTATTATCTGAGTCGTGGCTGGTTTCAATGTCGGACTGCATACAGTCTACCTGGAAATGAAAGGAAATTACATTGGCTTGGAGAAATATAATATTTTGGAGTGATGGTAACGGGGTGTCAGCGTAATGTAACCGCCATAGTGTATGAAAACATTAAAGGTCATTCTACCATTCACATTGTATTGCACAATTTTAACAAGTATTTAATTATAAGCTATAAGTAGTGATTTTATTATTTTTTCCGTGCCATTAAGGTAAAGTAATTAATGTATGTGGCTGAAATTGAGTATAACTATACATTCATATTAGGTGTATCTAATGAAATATTTATAAAATTAATTATAATAAAATATTTAAATGAAATATTAATATATATATATATAGGCCTACTACATACATACATACATACATACATACATACATACATACATACATACATACATACATACATACATACATACATACATACATACATACATACATACATACTCAAGCCGTTCCCTTACAGGTTAGGTAGCAAACGTTGTATATAGCTCAAAAACAACTTTATACTTAATCCACAACTTGTGAATATGTGGAATGCCAGGCCTCCACCGTGGTTCGGATTCCACGTTAAACTGTAGGTCCTTCATTTCATCTCACAATCACCGTACCATTACACATTAGCGTAAGTGCGTGTAACCCGAACGGGTAGTAAGACGCGGTGCTAATAACAATAATAATATACTTAATCCATCCTCACTAACGTTCTCCACACTTCCCTATCCTTGCATACTCCCTTTTCTTCAACATCCATTCGCCGAATCATACTTGCTCTTTTATTCTTAAAACTACAAATATTTATCTTTTTCACACATTCGTCTACACCATTTAGTCACGTCTTACAAGGCCTACCCCTTCCTTTTGACCCACACACTCTACCTTCATATATTTGCTTCATCACTCGATCCGCACTCATCCTCTCAACATGCACAAACCAACGTAAGACGCTTCTTTCACATTTACCTATTGGATCACCTTTCAAACCGCACTCCTTCAGCACCCATTCATTAAGTACTGATCCTGTCCATACGAGTTTTTCCACATATTTCTTAGATATGTCACATCCTTAAAATTATTATTATTATTATTATTATCATCACCGCGTCTTACTACCCGATCGGGTTATACGCACTTACGCTAATGTGTAATGGTAGGTGATTGTGAGATGAAATGGAGGACCTACAGTTTAACGTGGAATCCGAACCACGGTGGAGGCCTGGCATTCCTCACATTCACAAGATGTCTTGTCATAGGTGAAGGAAAGGTTTGGTAATCCACATCCATAAAACAACGTTGGCGATAACAGACTTTCATTCATTTGTTCTAAGAGTTTTCCATTTATACTAAACTGACACAACGATTCCTGATCCGTCCTTATCAAAAACTATCACCTTAGTTTTGAAGATATTTATACGAAGATTAATTATGCCGGTCGCCACATTCAAACGCTTTTGTGCTTTCTTTCATTCTTAGCCATTCATACGGCATCATCTGCATATATTAACACATTCACATTCACATTGTCCATTTGTAACCAACAGTGTTCTCACAAGTATATCTCATACACTTATCCAAGAAAACATTAAGCAACTATAGATACATAACACAACCTTGTCTTAACACCTTTTGTCATTCAATATGTCAAACCATTCGCTCAAAGCTCCATTCACGCTTTACTTCCATCATACATCGCCATAATCGCATTTATTAACTATGCATCCACACCATACTCTCTCAGAACATTCCATAACACATCCATACTCACACGATCTTACGTGTTTTTTTTCCATATCAACAAATACACCATACACTTACTTCCTTACTGACATGAAACAACATTGCATACCCCAAATATTGTCCGCAGTTTTTTCTCATACCCTCCAACTAAGATTCTTATAAAAATAAAAGTAATTCTAAGAATATTAATATTATAAATATTTAATTCCGTACAACTTATAATATGAATGTCTAGTTTACAAAATGTCAGCTGTAAATATTGATTACTTTACCTAGACAATGGTACGCTAAAAGCATAAATCAGCAAGTTTGACCCCTTGTAATTCGTAAATTGTAATGATTTGAAATAATTGAATTACTATTTTAGCTTATAATTAATTTCATCATTAAACCATCAGGGTAAATATGCGGATAGTATGGATTGACAGTGAAATGCTTTGCACGGATAAAATACAAACGAAAATAATTATTGGCTCGCCTCAGTGGCCGAATGGTCTAACGCTTCCCCCCCTCCACCTCCACCCTACCCTGGCCCCCAAGCTCAGTAAGTTTCTTGGAAAAGTAATCTACTTCATTAAAATTGATTTATCCATCCGAGAAACGGAAATTTTTGACTTTCGTGAGGTAAATTCTATGAAAGCTCCAATTGATGTTCATGTTTAATTTATTCCGTGCATTTGCTGTATTATATACTTACCGTTATATCAAAAATAGTACATTTTAGTCGGAAAATTAGTTTAACATGTTTTAATTACCACTCCTTATTTCATTCACAATTAAATACCTATTATGACACGGGCCTGTCATTGGACTCGCGGTTCAATTGTGACGCTCGGGCACTTTTAGTTAGTTTGGAAACTCTTGGTCTACGGCGTCACCCTCGCAATAGACTAAATTGCTGATGGCGGAGAAATTGGAGGTTCGAATCCTGGTCAAGTTTACTGAGGGTGGGTTTTACAAATTGGTTTCCCCACTCTCCCTCCACGTGACTGTGGGTACACCTCCTCTATATACAACCTTTCTCATCCTTAACACATAAATATAATTAGTATATAAACGTATTTCACTTAGGTATTGTTAGACGCGGTGCTAAACACAAAACAAGCGAATACTGTTTGAATTGTTTTGAATATGGAAATAATTGCTTACGTATTAGATTATCACTTGATGTAAAAACTAATGCCATGCTATGCAGATATGTGGCTATTGGGGTGGATGATTAAATGAGGGGTATACCACCTCCTCTCCCTCTGAACATACATTTAAATATAAATCAAAATGCAACTTTAGGGGTAGGGGTAAGGTGTCATACTTCTGTGTTGGGGGTCCGAGGTTCAATCCTCGGCCCCGGCACAGATTTATCTGATTACCAACCCCTTCCTTCACCTCTGACAAGACATCTTGTGAATGTGGGGAATGCCATGCCTCCACCGTGGTTCGGATCCCACGTTATACTGTAGGTCCTCCATTTCATCTCACAAACACCCCGCCATTTCACATTAGCGTAAGTGCGTATAATCCGAACGGGTAGTAAGACGCGGTGCTAATAATAATAATAATAATTCAAAACATAAAACAGGAGATATGCTATTATATACTCGTTAGATAGGATAATACTATATAATAATACTTAGTACCGCATCTTACTACCCGTTCGGATTATACACGTATGTACTAATTTATCTAATGGATTAGGAATTGGTAAGATTGACTGTAGATGAAGTGAACCCGCATATGCGTGGAGGGAAAGTGGAAACCCATTTATGAAAAATAAAACAGTTCACCCGAGCGAGATTCGAACCTTAATCTCCCCATCCGAGGTCGGTGTTAGATATGATAAAAGTATTTATAATTTATTGCCATATATGCCACAAGTAACGTAAGCAGTTTTCTTGGGTAATAGTGCCGTTCACTATAGTTATTTTTCTGCAGTCGTCTATTTTCGGGGCCTCAGGCATCACGAATTATACGGTAAAGACTTGTTCATTTCAGATCCACATTGTAGCAGGTATTCATGAGTGTTTGCGTTCTTCGCCCTTCTACCCTGAAAACTCTTTTTTTTTTCATAAATTGAATTAATATTATCATAATTATGCGTTCAAGTTGACCCCTGCAGATAGTGAAACCTAAAAACATTTACTCGCTATGCTTGATAAATATTCAAAATGAATATACAAAACTAACATAAACATGTCTGGAATAGCTCGCTATCGCCTGTTCTATCGTTTGGCGCCTAAGATTTGTTACGTAGAATGTGTACACATGATATATTTGAAATATTGTGAACGGATGTCCTCTCTTAAATGCAAGTAAGAAGGATATTTTTTTAATCCTGGTGATCTTGGGTTAACCTAAAGTGCTTTCATCAGGACCCGATGTTGGTGGGTTCAAACCCAGCCAAAGTCTACGGATTTTTCTTGAGCGATACAATCCCGTAGCACAACTTACTTTGGAGGAAATTAAAGCAGTTGGTTCCGTGGCGATTTTGGGATGTAAAAGAACCCAAGAAGGTAAGTAAAAACGCCTTTCCCGGCAAAATTGTTAGACTCTTTTGCACTCGCTCATAGAAATTCAACGTGAAAAGCAATGGTTATCCACCACACTTCCTATGTAAGGTTTCTAGATAGAAATCACATCCAACCAACCTTCGGATTGTTGACTTAAGAGCGTGCATCATAGCAGACCCAACTCAGCTCCCGGCTCGCGCGAGGTATGGGAGTAAAAGGGAAAAGAAAATACCAAGATATGCTGGAAATGTGTGCAGTGCATTCGTATTTGAATGATTACTCGAAATTTTCCAAGGTGACGATGGGGGACGAAGCGACAAAGTTTCTCATTAATAATTACAGTATGTCCCTATTATGACAGAATTAAGATTTGTGTACAATGCTTCTCTGAGAAGACATTCTAAAATGGCCCAAAACGGCCTTTTCAGTTCAGTTTTTATCAAAATATCATTTAATACTATTTTTTTCAAGAATTTTTGTATTAGAATCTTTTATTAACGCTTTATATCCATTATTGTTTAATCAGAAATGATCCACGTGCAATAGTGCTCGTTTAAATTCACGATTTTGAGCCCACTGTATCACAGAGCTGATTGGCATATGATGAATAAAATATATTGTTTTCTAAGATACTTTAACATTCTACACATCATCAACAGTTCTTGAATTGTGACATAAAATTACTTTTTCTCGTAATTTAAAAAGTTTCTCGCTTAATTCCACTGTTCACGACAGATATTCAAGAACTGGTTAGCTCTTTGTATAAAATCAAACTAAACTTAGCTACTCATTCATGCCATTCTTTTTAAAAAAAGTATTAAAACTTTGGACCTTAACTCGCGTTCTCTTCCATCTTACACACCTTAATATCTACTCTAAATCAGTAAATCTCTATCCCACCTTAATATCTAATCTAAACCAGTTGGACTATTCCGTTAGGAAAATGTTGTCACATATTTGCCATAGTTTAAATTTAATAAATGCGTTTTTAAACTTATAACTTACCATGTGAATATTTAAAATTTAAAATCTTAAGTGCCGAATAAATTACTAGACTATTTATCACCCAATTATCTTTATCATGCTTTTATAAAAGATAAAGTATTGATTCTATTTTGTTATCTTGGGCTAAACACAACTATAGTGAGTATAATATAATTTATGTGTTTCACGAACAATGCTATCGCTTTGCAATTAAATTATCACAAAAAGTATAACGTGTGGTTTTTATGTTTGCGTTACTCTTAAAATAAATCAAGACTATTGTTTGTGTTGTATGCAGAGGAGCGGGTTCGCGTTGCTTATACAGTTAGCGGAAATGCATGTTACCATAAGGAAAACATAAAACCACTAATAAAGTAATAATATTGAGCAAGATCGTTATCTCTTAAAATAAGTATCATTTCCAAAGGTGTTTCAGAATGGGAATTCAAGGATCTACTTGTCAATGCTCTGTCGATAAGTCCGAGACATAATTATAACTAACTCTCCCTAGACTCCATAGTCACGACTACAAATATCAGCAACTATGATGATAAAATATAATGTGATTTTGGTCAGGATTTTATTTTTTTGAATAACTCTTAATTGCGACAAACATATGTATATGTTGGTTAATTACAAGGAATCCGCTTCGCTGGTCGAAAGTTCTAAAGTGTCTATCAACAGACTGTACTGCCAATGGTGGGCAGATCAAGGTTCGAATCTCGGTCGGGTGTGCCGAGGGTGAGTATTTCCTAAATGCTTTACCATTCTCCATCCGCGTAAATGCTGATACATGTCCTCTAAATTCAATCTCACTCATCCCTAACACGTCAGCGTAATTCACACACATGTGGGGTTCGAATCTCGACCGGTCGTACTGTGGGTGGATTTTTCCTAAATGGGTTTCCACTCTCCCTTCGTGAAAATGTAAGAACATCTTCAACCTTCCTCGTCCCATATTCCCTCATAACACTTTATAGTAATTATTTAAAATGTGTATAGCCCGAACGGGTGTTAAGACGAAGTGACAAGAAAAAATACAATATAAGTGACGAAACGGATGATCTGACAGTAACATGGTAGAGGAGAAGGTGGTATTATGGAACCCCATTTTCATTATAGTGAATTGTAAACAAGGTATCATAACTACGCCCACATTTTTTGTGCTAAAAGTACCAGTAATTATTATACAAAATGTTCCTAATTGGATTTTTCGATAGAATAACTATAAGTATGGTTTTTGAAGGCTTTTGTCAAAAAAGTAAAAAAGTAGTTTTTGGGAAGCCGGGTGGTAATATGGAACCCCACTGTGTGTTTTCAAAAAAATGCTTTAATGTATCCAAAAACAAATATAAAAGTACAAAAAAAGTTAATCAATTACAAAATCATTTACTCCCATGTGGTTTATATAAAAAAAAGCTTTATTAATAAAAAAAGATAAATGAAAAGCGAAGAAGCTAACTATTTATAAACATCACATTATGTAATGCTCCTTTTCAACATCAGCGCAATCTTTGTGTGCCCGCATAGCGCACATTAGGCATTGCACCCACACCTCCCCATGAGCTTCATATGTGAACAACCCATCACAAAACAGACAAGCAGTGTCATCTTTAGAAGGGGGTGTCTCCTCGTCGGGAAAGTCGGAAGGAGAGTCAACAGACGAGCGTATGTCCATTGAGTCTTTATCACTTGAACTGCTGCTGATGCGTTGTCGCTTTGCCTTGGGTGTTTTGCCTCTTGTTCGCAAAGTAGTTTTTGGCATCTCCTAAAATTTTGCCGCTTTCTTCGGCCCCATTTTTTGTCCCTTACTATACTCACTGCCTCTGCCATTTTTTCCTGGCTCCATGTTTGTCTCTTGGGGTTTATATTTGGCCTGTTCAGCTGGGCTTTAGGCATCTGAAAATTAAAAAAAAAATCAGTTTGAAAGAACACTTTTATCTATCTAGAACAGTTTTTTTTAACCAAAATAACTTCTGAATTTAGCTAGATATACTTATCTATAGTATTAGTTATCTATTTCTAATTTTTTCATTCATATACCACGTACTTTTATAAAAATTATTCCATGGTTTGAATGTGTGGGGTTACCCCAGAGGAGTTGGGTTCCATATTAAAAGCACCAATGGGGTCCGTATTACACGCATTGCCATCTTGGATTAACTTAATTTCTGTAGACACCCACTTTAAAAACTTGAACATCAGACAGATTAGCATGTACCCCTAGGCCTCTAGAACGGGACACATGCACCAGTGAACCTACAGCTACATGATTTATATTTTTAAAATAATTAAATTCACTTACCATTCAAAAGTTTGGAATTGCGAAAAATACAAACGTCCTGTTTCACTGAGTGTAACCGCATAACTGAATTGGGAGGCGTCCTCCCCTTGCTTTGGATGGCTGCCTAGTGCAGTTCAGCCATAATCCGTTGGAGTTCACCTCTATTATCAGTCTGATATTGAGGGGTTCCATAATACCACCTTCTCCTCTATAAATATGACAGTGACGATACTCACGTGCAGGCCCACCATGTGCTCGAACCGGGTACCGGGTGCGGTACCAGGGGCAAAGCGCGCTTCACTCCCCCCTCCCCCCCCCTCTCCTTGTAACGTTTTAAGAGATAGACGGTGAAACCCCATTTGTTTAGGGGACAATAATTATTGCTATTTGGAGTGGTCCTGCCCCATAGAAAGCCTTTTGACATTTGAATGCTTCTAGTGGCCATTTAGAATGGGTTCTCATTTGAATTATTTTGAACAAAATAATATTTTAAGAGCTATCAAGAGTGATTCTCCTCCAGACAAATTTTGAAACTTGATACACTTACTAGCTATTTTAATTGCCCCCCCCTCCCCCCTTGAACAATTTTTGAAATTTTAATACATAAATACTACTTACTTAACACTAAATTAAATTTTAATATTAATTTTAATGGAAGCTTTTTATGGTGGTCTTCCCCCATTGAATTTTTGAAAACTCTCGAAGGTATTTTGTGTGTCCTGGCATAAAAAAATCGTTGAAAATTAAAGTTCTTGGAGCTATTTAAAGTAGGCCTCTTCCGCCATATTTTGAATAACTTTTCTCAGAAGTTATTTTGAGTAATACTCCTATGTCAATTTTGATTTTTAGATCTCCCTAGAATCTATTTAGAGTCTTCTCCCAACAAATTTTTGAAAATTTGACACCTTTAGGAGTTTGATACAAGGCCATTTTTGAGCTTCATGTTCGAGAATATCAGAAGAGAGTGAGCTAACTCTAAAGGGGAAGTTCATATATATAAAAATTACACGTAAATTAACTGAACACAGAAATGCTCTATACATGATGACGTAGTTAAATTGAACTTTATTTACTGCCCGACTCTCTTTGTATGCCAAATTTAGTTTCAATATAAAAATTATAGACTCCGTGAAACTTCTGAACACAAGACTAGACCGAGCCAATTACATAATTGCTACAAATGCCAGTAAGTTGCCCCTTAAGAAACTCCAGATGCTCATTCATATTTTATCATTTTTTAAATTTATGACTCTGTACATTAGGCCTGGGTACAGTACAATGGTACCAATACCCCCCTCCTACTCCCCCCCCCCGATATGGGGCGAATCTGCTCATGTTTGACTCAATTCACACCGGATTGATTTAGCAGCAGTTCATTTAGTAACAATGATTGCTCTTTATGACTAAGATTCCTTGGCCTTGTTGAGTTGAATCATTGTTATTACATACAATAATTATGACCGCAGCAAACGACGCTTTTGAGTGTATCCTTTTTGGTAAGGAAAAAAAAGGTGCTTTCAATGTTTTTGGTGATTTAGATATATGTCCAGAGAAAATTCACTCGTTTTACAGAATGAGTAAAGAATTATTTCGTTTATTACGGTAGTAAGAAAAATTGAACCTGCGATTTTAAAACAAGATACAAACGTCAATAACATGTGACAAAAAGTGGAGCATGCAGCAGTCGTCTGACACTGACGTGGTTTGTGTCGCGTCACTTCAGTGGGCACTGACTCACATGTCTACATGGGCTTAACCGTGAGATGCATGCTAAATGCTATCTCACACGTCTACATGGGCCTAACCGTGAGATGCATGCTAAATGATAACTCACACGTTTACATGGGCCTAACCGTGAGATGCATGCTAAATGCTAACTCACATGTCTACATTGGTTTAACCGTGAGATGCATGCTAAATGCTGTCTCACACGTCTACATTGGCTTAACCGTGAGATACATGCTAAATGCTATCTCACACGTCTACATGGGCCTAACCGTGAGATGCATGCTAAATGCTAGCTCACACGTCTACATGAGCTTGACCGTGAGATGCATGCTAAATGCTAACTCACATGTCTACATTGGTTTAACCGTGAGATGCATGCTAAATGCTAGCTCTCATGTCTACATTGGCTTAACCGTGAGATGCATGCTAAATGCTAGCTCACATGTCTACATGGGCTTAACCGTGAGATGCATGCTAAATGCTAGCTCACATGTCTACATCGGCTTAACCGTGAGATGCATGCTAAATGCTATCTCACACGTCTACATGGGCCTAACCGTGAGATGCATGCTAAATGCTATCTCACACGTCTACATGGGCCTAACCGTGAGATGCATGCTAAATGCTAACTCACATGTCTACATTGGTTTAACCGTTAGATGCATGCTAAATGCTATGTCACGTATCTACATTGGCTTAACCGTGAAATACATGCTAAATGCTAGCTCACATGTCTACATGGGCTTAACCGTGAGATGCATGCTAAATGCTAGCTCACATGTCTAACATTGGTTTAACCGTGATATGCATGCTAAATGCTATGTCACGTATCTACATTGGCTTAACCGTGAAATGCATGCTAAATGCTAGCTCACATGTCTACATGGGCTTAACCGTGATATGCATGCTAAATGCTAACTCACATGTCACATCACTTCAGTGGGCAAGGTCGTCCACTGAGATGGTGTGGCTGTGGCTTAGCGTGCGTGGGGCGTGACTTACAAGTGGTGAATATATGGCACAAAGCCAATTGATGTGGCGTGGCGTCCTTGCCATCAACAAACCGCACGTCACGTGTCGTCGGACATGATAATTTCAGTCATCAACGTGGACTTTTCACAAGATTTACATTACTGAAGCGAGGCAGTCGCCATACGGCCGGGTGCTTGACGCCGCCACGTCACACCACGTCCGCGTCTCTCCAACGGGCGCTTTCCCGTTTATTTTCCTGTGCTCGCCACAAGACATACAGGCTCCCTCCTGTTCTCCAAAGTCACGATTAAAAACAATGACATACTACTATCGTACTGATAAGATCGACAGTGACTTTGTTATGCTACTGTTGTAAAACCAAACACATAATTTGCACATGCATCTTATTGAAGGAACTGTGGTATGCACACTCATTTATTTACACATCAAATCCATCTGCCACGGTTAGAAGAGGCGTCCTCCAATGTAACGCGAGACCACAGCTCAGGGTTTTGTGAGTCACAAAAGGAGACATTTAACCATATTAAAAAATACAGCAAATCATACTATCCAATTTAGTAATAATTTGCATATACTCCATTCACCGTAGGAATTGACTTTTGAAAGGCCTTTTTCCCTACCATAAATCTACTATGTAGTAGGATATTGGTAGGAAAAATGACCTTTCAGGGAGTAATTCCTACCGTGAATGGAATATACAAAGAGAGACAACCTGTAACTCGCAAATAAAACTATCGAAAAATCTTCCACGCTTGAAAATTGGTGATAAATGGTAAAAGGGGTGACCTAATTACAGTCTCACTGTCATTTTGGTTTTGTAATTGTTTTATTTCTCATCCGATATCTTCGATCGTAAATAATTTTAATGGATGGAAAATACAATTTTAAACAAATTTAGAAAAACTAATATTTAGTGCACTTAGTTTGGTCAAATTCGAAGACTAAGTTCTAAGACCAATCTTAAAATTTAATATACAAAAATAATACTGTTATACAAATTAAAATTGCTTAAAATTCTAGATTTAAAAAAAAGTACATTAATACTTGTAATATGTTGTGGGAAATAGGCTAATTTAAACTCGCATTGCATGTTAGCGCCGTTATTAGAAAACGTAACGCAACATAAATATTAGTTTTTTAGCTCACAATACAAAATTAAAGAAATAGTTTTTAGAAGTAAACTTATTTTACATGATTTTTCAAATCCAAAAACTTAAAGAACTATTATTTTTTTGTAAACGGGTGAGTGGAAAGTGTTCATTTTAGGAAACTTTCAAAGCCGCTGTGGCCCGGACATCGTATTGTAACAATAATTCATGACAGTTTTGTCTCCGTTCGAAGGACTCGCTGCGGTTGGGGTGGATTTAAATTACCATTTACATTTTTAGAGACATCCGGCGATACGACCTCTGCCCCTGCGATGATTACCAACCCATGAAACTTAAAAAACTAACGCGAGCTTATTGAAACACAACAGAGCTACTAGATTGGAAATTAAACGGTCTACACTTGGATCAATTGTTCCGACATTTTGGATTGGGAATAAAATGTGGTAGTATTAAATGTTTTTTCATTAACCCTGTTCGGTGGTCGGATGGTCCAAGGCGTGTATCTCGAAATAGACTGAACCGCCAACGACAAGCAGATGGGGGTTTGAATCCCGGTTAGGTATATTGAGGATGATTTTCTATTCTCCCTCCAAAATATACCTTTACATATTAGTCTGCTTTATACTCTGTGTGCGAGTCTAATGCCTTAGATTATGTTGCTCATCTCGTAACGCATTTTTCTCTGTTATTTTTCAATGGGCCCTACTAACCGTCCGAGATATCCGCATATTTAGGATAATAAGATAGGAATGAGGAAGTTAAATGTTCCCGCATTTGCTTGTAAGAAGCTTGGAAAACTATTTAACAAAACCAACCTCATCGCACCAGGCCGGGATTTAACTCCCCGTCACCAGCAATCCAGTCTATTGCGATTGTGGCACGGTTAAGATAGACCATGTGGAAATCGATACGGGTACGCGTTTGTTGAAGAAATGGTGGTGTCACCTCGCGTTCATACAAGAAATTGTTAACCGCAGAAAGGAAACCTGTTCTCAAAATACGTAAATTGAGATATTTAACCATATATTGCCCATTTAGACACACACACACACACACACACACATTGTTTACTGCCTGGAGGAATAAAATATGTGATGTAAAGTACCATTGTGTGACGTCACTCTAAAAATTAGATTTGCCGCAGGTAGGGAACTAGTCCTGTATTGTAAAATAATGTTTTGTTTCTTCTAAAAAATTAGGGTTTTTTGACATTCTTTCTTTCTACGATTAGCAATTCACAAATAATACTTTAATGTTCACTTTTAATAGGCTAGTCTTTTGTGTATACAAAGTAAAATATGAGATTTTGAGATTTAAATTCACAGATATTATATATATATATATATATATATATACCAGAACATCTTCAAAGCGAAATAACAAAGGCTGTAAGGAGTTACAATTTTTGTAATGTAAAATTTTCTATTAGCTGAAAATTAAATACTTTCTAGAACTGCAATTATGCCAGTGGGTCACTTTTCTAAACAAATGTATTAAGTTTGTTTACTTACCTCGCAGTTTTAAGGGTTTTTCAAGAAGGGAGATGGTCATTTAGTTTTCTTATTCGGAAACATTGAATGTAAGAATACAATCAAATGCTATATCCCACATGCTAGTTTTTGTTTTTCGCTGCCATAATTTAAAGTGAATATCAATTGTGAGAAACTGAGGGGATTTCTTAAAAACATATAGCCTACTAATGGTTTAGCTCGATATTACATAGCTCTTATTGCTTTGGTGGCCGCATGGTCTAAGGTGCTACTCTCACACCAGATTCGACTGCCGAGAACGGGGAGATCGGAGTTTGATCCTGTTCGGGTGCACTAAGGGTGGTTTTTCTTAAATGGTTTTCCACTCTCTCTCTCTCTCGCTCTCTCTTGTCATGTAAATTTGGGTGCACTTCCTCAAAATTCAACCTTGCTCATCCTTAACCAAAAAGCGTAATTAGTACATAGACATATAACTTGAATGGATAGTAAGACGCAGTGCCAAGAAAATAATAATTTTAATATTATTTATAATGTTTTCAAAAAAAATCACAGCAAAGGTTTTGTTTTGAAATGATCCAAAGCTATATTAATGTAACATTTTTATGCTCATGGTTTCGTTTTTAACAGAATGGAGGTTTTGAGTGGATTAATTCTGCTTGTGGCGCCAGGAATATTTAACTGTATATAACTTAAACTATAGGACTATTTAATGTCCCTAAAGATAGGTCGATTGATGAGTGGAAGCTTTTGCAGCTTGAGGACAAAATTCATGTAATTGAAGGAGGTGTTAGAGTGGACGAATTTTGGAGCCGTTTATTCATATTGTATAGTCTTACAACATAACAAACATAAAATATCTAACTCTTTGTATAGCTGTGAAATATTTCCTATCTCTTTCCCCTGGAAATGCGAACTTGGAAAGGTTTTCCTTCTCGGGTAGAGTCCTCACAGAAGATCAGGCCCAAATGTCAGTACATACATTAAATGCATATCCCGCTACAAAGGATGCATCAACCAGAACTAGCGCCTTACAAGACGGTTATTAGCTCTTGCCCAGGGTGCTCAAAAAAAGTTAGCAAAATTACCTGGAAAAAAAAAAATTTTGATAAAAGGAGGGAAGAAAAGGAATGCATTGAAAGAAGAGGAAAATTTAAGGAACATCACAAAAGAAAAGCAAGAAAATTTTAAAAGTTAGGATGAACTAAGTGAGAAGCGGAACTTGAATAAAAACGCAAAACTGTAAAAAAAATTGTTCACAGAAACACAGCAAATGAAAGGTTAATGGCTAAGAATAAAAATAATAATTTTTCAGGGAGCCAAACTTGCTCAAGCAATTTTGGTTGGTGTTTTCAAAAAGATGAAGAAATTACTAGAATAGAAAAAAATAATTGAAACATGTCAAACATATTTAATAACTTGATTCTTTAATACAAAACCTAAAATATTGCTAACCAATGTTTTTAGGCCATATCCCATCCAGGATCAAAGCTCAAATTACATTTCTTTTTAAATCTATTCTGGTGAATTTAAGCTTAAAGTTAAGTTAAACTTTGGCCTTTTTGGTAGGGGGCAAAGAAAAATACACATACGTGATTTATACTGCAGGGATATTCTTGTTACTTTTAGTCACGTTTAATCGCCTTTAGTCACTATTTAATCACTCTTGTACGGCTTTTTGTCACTTTTCCCACTTATTTAAAGACACTTTGGCACTTGCATCCCTGTAGCATTGTGACAAATGTATTTATGACAATTTGTTTAGTAGTAAAATTAACCTGAAGAATAACCTATATTTTCATCCAACCTAAATTGATATTTATATTATTTAACTTATGTAACCCATCCAAATTAATAAAACGCTACTGTGCTTATTTTTCGTTCATTTTTGAAGTAATTGATTTGTCTAGTTTTTTTTTGTGCTCCATAAAACAAAGATTAAACGTATCTTGTCTTATTAATTTATAGAAACAAAACAAAGCTGCATAGCTTGCTGTTGGCGATCCAGTGCCATGTACCAACTACTGTTCAGTTAATTAGATCATTTATTGAATTTAAAAATCCATTACACGCTGAATTATGTAATCCTACCTGTAAGAAAAGATGTATTTGAAACTATTTTGTGTTTGTTTAAACTAATCGAATGATATGTGATTTATTAATCTAATTCATTGTGTATCTGGTCAGACTCTAGTTCAGTCGGTATCGCGTCTATAGACTAAGGATCCCGAGTTTAATCCTCGTCATGGTTGAAACTTTACCAATAATGAATTAATGGCCAAGTGGTGTTTTACCTTTCCTAAAATTAAGTTGGCCTGTAAGCCGAATGGGGTATATACTCAGTCGATTCAGAAGGTGAAGATTAAATATGCCAAATATAAACATGTTTATCTGTAGAGCAATTTGTATATCAAAGTGTTTATATTTAGTAGCAGTAAAGGTTTTAGATGTGTAATCTCCTATTTGTGCAGTTATTACAATTTCAATCTATTTTTCATATAAAATAATAATTGAGCTGATTGTGCGAGGTGTGCAATATGACTCATTTAAGTAGGTTGATGCGTAGCTGATTTCCTCGTCGTTACGTTGGCAAGGTATCTGAGAGAGTCTTGATGACCGCGCCGTGCCGAGCGGGAACCAAACCTCGGGGAATGGTTGGTGGCCGTGCCGTGCCGTTGCGGGAGTATTATCACAACGTTTAGCCCAGCAGTGACTGACCTTGTTGCGCTCAGCAGTCTCCGCGCGAGAGAGAAACGGAAAAACACACGACGTTGGGTGGTAAAACCATTTCTGGTCTTAATACATGTCCGTGTATGTGTGTGGGGGGGTGGATGGCGATATCGCGAAACTCTCGGTGACGTCATTGTGCGCGTGACGGGCTGCGTTCGAATCCCGTGAGAGGATAGTAAGGTAAGTAAGTAGCTTTTGAATTGAAACATTTGATCTAAACCGCGACTATGGAGAAGCCAGCCAGTCTGTGTGTACGTGGAACGAATGAGACGGGCTGGCCCGATTGAAATAGATGATTTTCCTGGACGGTTTGGAGGGGCTTTTTTTTATGCCTCTCTTCGCCCCTCCGCGTTTCTTTTGAATTCCCCCTTCTACTCTAGCCCTACTCCTACTTTGAAAACAGCCGAGTTTGGCTGGTTGCCTTCTCTTTGGGGGCTGGCTGTTCGCCGCCAGTTTCACGAGGATATATAGGCGAGGTCGCGTTTCGCCGTTCAACGGAACTTGCACGGTCATGTGATTAACATAAACAGCTGTCTCCACGTTCATATTCATGTTTTGCGAGTTGCGTACTATACCGTCATCCATTAATGGGATTCGCCTGTTGACGCGCTCCCCATTGGTAGATGAAATTCGGTTCTAAACAAGTTCATTTTTTGCCCTTTAACATTAAGGTATGCTTGTAACTATAATATATTATAACATTAGTTTCTGTACAAGAACCATAAATATATATATATATATATTTCGATTTGAATCCGCGACTTGGTCTTCCATTTCTATCGCGGAAACTAGATGTTAGTAGCCCTTCTATTGTTTTCACGTTTCTTTATGTGTTTCTCCGTGCCGGTAGTTACAAAACAATGGTTTTTTAATAGGTTTATGGATTTGAGCAATACATTTTAAGCTCGTGTGAAACCTAGTTTCAAGCTAACCCGTAACTGGTAATATGAAACCTTGTATCACTGGTGCAAAGTGTGCGATAAAAGTTACCCCCGACCTTATCGGGATGTAATTCTCATTCGAGCTAATCCACATCGTCGGCCCTTTTACCGCGACATATTTTTCTCAAACCGTTGAGAGAGTTATTTAATTAATCCTAGCAACGAAGGACGCGCTGTTTAAATGCAATGGTTTGAGAGTTGTGAAACACTGTCTCACTTCCGGCTTTGCTACATCGCTGATTTGGCTTTGTCGCGAGTGAGTACCAACCCAGACACTCAACATTTTGAAGAGAAACTAATTCATTATATAGTAATTTGCTCTTTTGATTTGACTGATTCGAAGCTGCATTTTCCATTTCATTGCTCTTTGTTGTAATTTCCTGTGCACTGTAATAGTGCGTGCTAAATATTTTATGCTATTACGTATTTTGTTGTTCAAAGAAAATATAATTAACACAACATGTTCGTGTAGTTTGATTGTGCGTAAAGTCTCCAACAATTATTCTTGCGGTGAGAGCCATAAAATGGCGACTTTGGTCAAGGTCGTTATATTGTATAGCTTTTTGTTTATGTCAATGTCTTTCGTGGTCCTATTGCTCTCAAATTATGCCGTATATTCTGTCAACTCAGTGCTGTTAAAAAAATGTAAGTTTGTTCAAATGAACCAAACATATTTAAAAAAAAAAGATACTCTGCTTGTCCACATATCCAAGTGGAAATTGCTTTTGGCTACAGATTCAGGAGACCCTGGTTCGGTCCAAGGTGGTTTATAAATGAATATAACTAGTATTTATCATATTATTCTGTAATGTAATTCCTGTGAAAAGGTTTAATTTTAGTTTTGTGTGTTCTAGGTTAAGTGTCATGAGCAGGTATAATTATCTTTTTACAAAGTTAAGCTACGAACATACCTAGTATTATAAAGTAGTGACGCACCCTAGGGCGAAGAAAGAGAGGACTTTACCCCCATCTTTTCCCCTCATGATCGTAAATAACAAAATTAAATCATAATAAATCTAAATTATTAAAATGTATAGCTTAATGGTGGCTGCAGACAGGAAAAACAAGGGACACCTGGAAAATTCAGGGATTTTTTTCATGTCGGGGGAAAACAAGGAAAAGTCAGGTAATTTAAATACTACTTATCTAATTTTGCACACACATTTTGTAATAAAACTGAGTGATTTTGTTTCTCATTGTTAACAAAAAGCATGATCTAGTTACAGTAAATATTGAAAAAATAACTCATAATAATGTTGATATTTAGTATCCGTTAATCTTTTTTTTAAACTGTGTGATCAGTTTAGTAAACGATAAAAATTGCCACTCACTATGAAAAAATGTAAATGTTGTCTGGAAAACCTGTAAAAGTCGGGGAATTTTCTAATAAAAGTTGTGTAGCCACCCTGAACTTTGACTATGTGTCAAATGCATACGCTACATTTTAAGACTTTGCTAAGACAAGCCTCAGAGGGGAAATGCTTCTAAAATTTCCTACAGAAAACAGAAAAAAGTAACCTATATCCATTATACGCAAGGTGAGAAAATGAAGCCATCCATAAAAGGGTGGGAGAAGTGTTTAGAGAATGTTAAGATATACACTCCCCTTCCCATGAAAGTTAATAAAAATAATAAAGTTAATACTGCCTTATTCACTGCTAAAACAATTTCAAAGTAAAGGGCTACAATAAAAGATCCACAGCTTGTAGCCACCATTCTGCGTTGTTGATTTATCATTGCAATCTAAGGGTAATTAAGGTGGGAGTGTAGGGGGCTCGCGAAAAGGTCAAATGTTTCCGTAATTTTATATCAAAACATTTTTGTTGTTGAAAATAAATAAAAGAAAAAATCCAGTTGTTGAATATCTGTCAGGAATTTCCTGACAACTTTTTATCTTCATTTAAAACGTTTCTCATCTGATGCCGCTATTGCTCATGCAACTGTTGATATCACCAAGTGAAGAAACCTGAACTTTTACGTTTATATCAAGCAGTATTTTTTTTATTTTGACCAGAAAAAAGTTTAAATATAAAAATGACAAAAACACTGATCTTTCCTCATCCAACCTACACTCCCACCTTAACATTAGTCTCGATAGCGATTCAACCTGGTCCAATGAGGTGGAATCCCTCGACCCTGGCCAAGTAATGTTGAGGTAAGGAGCCCTCCTTGAGAAGTATTAACAACTTGTGAGGCTATAACTTTATGGCAGGGACTGTAATACAGGGTGGTAAGAGGGTGGTAAAAAAACGTCTCTCCCTCCTCTGAAAACTCGGCCTTAAAGTAGGGCCAATTTAAAATTCTATCTTCTGACAACAAAAGAGCTAGGAGAATCTACCTTTTCTTTCCAGCCTCCCCTCGCCCAGTAAGCTAGCGGGTAAAAAGTCCCCTCAGCCCTCTTACAATCTGCCTAGATAGTTGAGATATTGCCAATCATATGTTGCTATTAGATTAAATATTAATAAAACGTTAAATAGTAGGCCTACAACAGCTTGAAGTTTACTGGAATGAATACATAACTATTTATAATGAACTAATACATAGCCATTATAGACTTCTTGTAAATATAGTTTACAAGTTGAAATGTTCTACTCTGAAAAATCTAAAAATCCACATATTTTGGTTGATCATTAAGATCCAAATTCCCGGGAAACGAGCCACCAAGTAAACCCACGTTGTGCCTGGCGTTATGGCTCGACTATTATAGAGCCTTAATACTCCGAAGTTGCGATCAGGAGTCACGTTGTGGTGTTAGTTGGAACTCAGGAAGAGAGGTTCAGTGCTGGGATGTCGTTTTGTCGGCCCCCTGAAGGCACAACGTTGTGATTTCTTGTGACTCATCTCTTGATGAATTGGTGTTTAGCTCAAATTATAAATTTAATATAGAGTTGTTTTATATCCCCCCCCCCCCCCNCCCCCCTGATTACGGTTTCGTGCTACATTTTATGATACCCCACTAGCGCCTGAATGATTAAGGTGGGAATGTGGGGCACTCGAGTTAAAGGAAGTGTTTCTGCATTTATTTTCTTTATTTTATATACAATTTTTTGATTAAAAAAATAGTACTTCAGCAGAAACATAGTTTAATTTTCTTCACATGGTGATATCAACAGTTGTTACAAAAACTGCCAAAACAATTACCTTACCTCGCGTCCCCTACACTCTCATCATAAAGAAACTCTGGAATAATTAGCGCATCATTTATATCAAACAAAACCACCTCGGTTATAGGAAACATAATCTACCTCACATATTGTAATATATTTTTTAAATATTATATGTTGTTTATTTTAATAGTATTGCTCATAAATAGTAATCATGTCATCAAAATGTAAAACCAAAATGTAATTGAATCAACATTTTGTAAACATCTTATGACACATTTACTATATTTACTATTTAACAACTTCTACAAAACGTGTAGGGGAAAATATAGCTGTCAATACAAAATTATAATCTTTATTTTCATTTGATCATAAAAGCGTATATAAAATGTAATTAATTTATTACTGGGTTTTTCTTGACAACTACCCTCAGTATCTAAGTGAGATTTAAGTGCAACATGCTTGAGAATTTCTGCCCCAAATCACTCCCTGGATAATTTTTGGTTAGCCTTCCTTTTCCACAATTCAGCAAAACCTGCCCAATCAATGGGGAAGTTAAATATTTCAAAGACATGAGATTTTTTTAAAGCAATTTTCACCCTTATGAGTTCCAGAATGTTCCTCGAATTTTATTTTTTCTACAAGTCTCCGGAAAACAGATGCCTGCCAGTCTAGAGGCTAAACAAGGATAGTGAACCGGGTTTGTAACAACTATAAATTATTAGCATTGCAGAATAGTAAAATAAAAGGTGAAATACGGAAATTTAAGGTTGATATCCAAATCTAAATTAATCGAAAAAAGGTGGCTAAAATAATAACCTTACAAATCGGTACAAAACAAATCACATATGACAAATATATGTCAAATCATTATTTTGAATTAAAGAAAAATAAATTAGAATCGGGTTGAAGGCTTAATAAAATCAGAATAATAACAGTTTGTACAACAGAAATTAAAACTATCCAGGTATAAAACCAATTGTTCTTAGATAGCCTTCTATTAAAATGATGTTATTTGATCATTATTGAATTGATTGCAAATTAAAACTATTCTTTCTTCCACATATTATAGTCTAATTAGTTAAATGTGTACATTTCATAAGCATATCTAACTACTATACTAAATATCAGCATCGTACATTAATTACTTTTTTTTAACAATGGTACGCAAAAAACACATAAAATAGCAAGTTTGACCCCTTATTACTCGTGAACTGTAATGATTTGAATTAATTGAATCACTATTTATAGTCTATAATTATACACGTGTTAATATTGTGCAGTGAAATGTTGTTGGTTGAATCGCCTTTAGGCATTTTACTTTGTTTTATTCAGACTATGCGGCCTGCCCTCTTCCCTCTGATCCAAAAACTAGCGCTACATCTAGTTTTAGTTTGACATGCAAACATGATTGGACCCCGGCCGGAGCCCCTTCCTTACCTCTGGACCGTCAGGTCACCTAATAGATATTACCAAGCTGAAATATGCATTTACATTTTTTAAATACCTCGTTTTAATTAAGCCCATAACTTAAATGTTATATTTAAATATTAGGATAACGTTACATAATATTGTTATTAATTTTGTGCGTTAAGTAAGTATTCTGATGGTAACCGAACGAGATATTTCTGTCAAATTTACCAGCAACTAAATAATCCTAAAACTTAGTAGATTGAGTCTATAGCTATATTTATTTTAGTAGTTTTAAGTTATCATCTGAAACATAAAACACGGCTTTCTCTAAATTATTGAACTACAAAGTTCTTGATTAATTCAAGACTATATTATAGCTTCATGTCGATAGTCGATCATGATAGGTCATTCATTGCTTAAACACCCGCTTCGGTGGTCGCATAGTCTAAGGCGCAACCCTAACAGTTGACTAAACTACCTATGACTGAAAGCTCGGGGTTCGAATTTCGGTCGGATGCACTCAGGGTGATTTTTCTAGAGTGTTTTTCTACTCATCCCTCGCGCAAATGTGGGTAAACTTCCTCTAAATATAACCTTTCTAATTACAAAAAACCATTAGCGTAATTATTACGTAAGCTTATAATCCGAACGGGTAGTAGGACGCAGTGCTTAATAAAAAAAATACTTAAATGACAATTGAATTCATTCCCTTCCATCTAAGGTCTACTTGTCTCATTTTGTTTAGTTTAATACCAAACCTACTTGAACAATTTTGTTTAGTTTAATACTAAACCTACTTGAACAATTTTGTTTAGTTTAATACTAAACCTACTTGAACAATTTTGTTTAGTTTAATACCAAACCTACTTGAACAATTTTGGTTAGTTTAACATCAAACCTACTTGAACCATTTTGTTTAGTTTAATACCAAACCTACTTGAACCATTTTGTTTAGTTTAATACCAAACCTACTTGAACCATTTTGTTTAGTTTAATATCAAACCTACTTGAACCATTTTGGTTAGTTTAATACCAAACCTACTTGAACCATTTTGTTTAGTTTAATATCTAACCTTCTTGAACCATTTTGGTTAGTTTAATACCAAACCTACCTAGACCATTTTAGGGCTTGTGGATCCACCTGAACCATTTTAATTGGCCTAGTTCAATGTCATGCTGACCTTAGCTATTCTGTTTAATTTAATCCCAATATTTCCTGAAACATTTATCAGGTCTGTTTGTACTATTTTGGTTAGTGTGATTTCAGGCTAACTGGAATCATTTTGACTATTTTAAATAGGCTTTTTAGCAACCATCTTGGTTAGTTATTCCCAGACTTTTCTCTGCCACTAATATTTTATCTATTCGCAGGCCACTTTGTCCATTTTGGCTAATTTAATCTTAGATTTACGTCAGATATTTTGATTTATCTATTTATTAAGCTTATTAGCTGAATTTCATTCATGTATTGTTTTATTTCCTGTTTGTATATCTGCAGTGATGACCAAATAATCTTTAAACTTTTAACATTATTGATGTTTTTAAATGCTCTTTATGCTCTTTATTTCAGGTTTTCATATTGTAGACTGTTGAATTCACCGTAAAGCTACGTACATTTTCTAATGAGATAGTATTCCTTCGGTGAAAGAAGCTGCGCGTCATTCTTTACTAGTAGTCGTCATATTACGCATAGCTGCGCCATGGTTGTGCTCTATTCTCACTCGGTGTGTCAAGGTGCGTGCTAAGGTGTTTGCTCCCTGCATAGTTTTTCACGCACTCTCTCCACAGAAATTCGGGTACACCTCCCTTAAACTATACCTTACTCATTCGTTTCCTACAGTACACTTTTCATAGGAAAGCATCTAACATGTATAAAAGATACTACATCTAATTTCACATATTCATATGAATTAGTTTGATCTTCAGTTGTCACTTTTGAGAGATGTTATCAATACCTATAAACTAACACTAATATTTTATCAATGTAGGGTGCAAAAAAAAGTTAAGTATTAGTAAAAGTATTTCCTATAAAAATTGGGCTGGCAGTATAAATATGCTTATAACCTGGACGGTAGTAAGACAGGGTACATAAAACCTGGTCAATTATGATATGTCAGCTGCTCTCAGTTAACCGTTCGGCTGTTGCCTGACTCAGAACATCTGACTTGACAATTATGCCAAACCAGGTTGTCTGCGAAAGGGCTGATTTGTTGTTTGAGTACCGAGTCATTGTCATGACTCTTAACCTCGCGAATGAACTTATAAACCTGATTAAATGGAACCAATGAAATGAGCCTGCAGAATACTACAGGTGTGATTTTGTAACCCGACTCAGGACTGTACTGACTTGACCGTAATGCCAATCTCAGTTAACCGAGGAAAATATGTGTAATATGGAGTGGAGTCCAATGTGTGGACGGTCTGCTAACATCAACTACAACCTTACTATCTGGTAAACAACTTAAAGGCGATTGGCCCTTTTCATTTGGCGTGGAAATGCGGAGTCATGGCAACAAACTGTTATCTTCAAGAAGATTTAAATTTTTGCCATTTTCCTTTAGAAAACGGTTTGTTCAAGAATAGAAGTATGTTGATTAAGTTATACTTTTTATATACACACCTCCACTATAATTTTAACAGTGATCAAATATCGATAAAATTGACATTTTTCCATAGAAAACTTTAAATAAGAAAATGTAACAATTAATAAACATCGATACATTATCTTAGAAGGGGTGTTAAAAAATATTAGCGAAAGAATTTCGTTCGTTTTCGAGAAAACTGATATTTTCAAACGTAAGATTTTTCCGCAAGACCTGTCCGGTAGCTAGCGTCATCTACTTTTTATGTGATCCATCTGTTCTTGTTGGCGCGGAGGGATACTTTGGTCGGTTGTGAAGCCACGTCACGCCTTTTACCCTACCACAAATGGGTTTTAGACTTGCACTCGACACAGCCGAGGACCAAACAAGAATGTTGGTGATTGGTAGCCATTAGGATTATTTTCGAAAATATGTGATTGTTGTAACAAACGGAAAAAATGTCGCTCTCCAAGAAAAACTGCAATGATTTAAATGTTGTCTGGAGTAAGTGGAAGTTTATTAACGACTGTGACATTGCCATCGTTGTACCCGCTCCGTGAGTTGAGTTGACAGGGTTGCCACGCACCTGGAAAACCGGGAAAAGACAGGGAATTTGTTTGTGTCTGGAAAAAACCGGGAAAACACAGGGAATTTCACCAAAAAGCTAGAATTTACTGGAATTTGTTAGTGAAATTGGGCAATACAGTGCTTGCAAGCTTAAACTAGTAGGAATAATATAGACTAAAATTTGTAACTGGAGAACTGGGCAGTCTGATTGGAACACGTCTCATATTATGACTATGCTTACTGGCACCTCATCAGCTTGAGATAAGTCCTGAGTACAACTGAGACGACTCGTTTTCGTTCGGCAAATGCCGCGCCTTTTCGGCTTCCTCCACTCACCCCCGCTAATAAAGTTTACTCCTTAGTACATAAGCAATAATTAAGATTGGTTAACATGTTTTCTAAACAAAGTAATACATTCTTATAAAAAAAAATAGATACCACATTTAAACTCAAAATCGTATTTTTGGTATTTCCTTTTTTTTTCATTCCATTTAGGGTAGACAGAAAATATAACCAATTTTTCCTTCTAGAAATTTTTTCATTAATTTCTCATCCTTTTTCCAAATAATTCTTAAACATGTGTTTCTCTTGCACAATAAAACATGCTTCCAATGACAACTACCACTCTTCATTTTAAAATTTTCTTTAAAACAAAACTAAATGCCTCTATAATTATATTTATAATATCTATTAGGTGTCTGGAAAAATTAAAATTTCCTCTGGAAAACCTGGAAAACACAGGGAATTTGGTAATAAGAAAATAGTGGCAACCCTGGTTGAGAACAGGAACGGGCAGGCTGTCATGTTGCTTGCGTCACGCGCCGTCAGTTCCTGCGTGCATCTGCCCCCTCGCACAGGATACTTACACAATACACCAAACATGTTATTCATACCTGCCACAAAATGAACGAAAATAGCTGTCTTTTGCGATTTTACGGACGAATCATATTTTTTACCAATTAACTTTAGATTTTGTTTTGCAAGCCGTACCCGCCTCGGTGGCGTAGTTGGCTAACGCGCTTGTCGTGTATGTGAGCACTACCGCTGAGGACGGGGAGATCGAGGTTCGAATCTCGGTCGGGTGAACTGGGGGAGGTTTTTTAAAATGGTTTTCCACTCTCCCTCCACGCAAATGCGGGTTCACTTCCTCTAATTCAACCTTCCCAATTCCTAATCCATTAGAAGTAATTAGTACTTAAAGCGTATAACCCAAACGGGTAGTAAGACGCGGTGCTAAATATATATTTGCAAGCCGTGAAGACTTATCTCGATTATTATAACTTATATCGTATCGGAATATCGAAAGGGATTTCATGGCGAATGATTTTTTCTGCATGTGCGTGTATATCGATATTTGTGTTTCGAGATGAATGTCATCAACTAGCAGTCAAGATGGCCGTAATGAATAGATTAATAAATGGTTGAAGTAAATTAAAAACAAGTTTTGGTGCCGTGGTACATCATTTGCGCGGTGTATAGTTTCGTATTAAACGCGTAGTTTTATTTTGTTTGTCCAAGTGTTTTGATTTTTATCAGTTTATGTTTTGTACAGCACAGATCGTGAAGTGTTTATAAGTTCAAGATGTTCTCGTGTGGTAGTTTGACTATAAAGACTACAATCATTTAAAATGAGTACTAAAGAAAATGGTATCATCAAACATTCAATAATCGCTCTAGTGTCGATTTTCCATTCATTAAGGAGTCTTAAAAGGGAGCTATATTTGCTTCCTGTACGTTTTGCCTTTGCGATATTAACATCGCGCATGACGGGAGAACAGACGTAATGGTTCATGTTAAAAGTGTGAAATGCAAGGAATAACCCCAGAAAATATCAAATTTTATTTTTGTCAAGTTTCTCAAAAGTGTTCTTATTTCTGATTTCCAAAAGTTGGAAGATATGCATATTTTTGGTAGCTATATAATATAACATTTATCAAAAGTGATATCTACGGAACACATTGCATGACGTATAAATGCCTAAAAGTAAATCCAGTAATTTATCTGGCTTTCAAATAAAACCCTTTTTATGAAAACTGGATTGTATGAAAAGTGATATTTACATATTACATTATTTTGCGTATAAATATATGAAAATTATTAGTCTAACATATTTTATAGCTGCCAAAAAATATATTTCTATCTAAATCTGACCGCACAACTGGCGCAACTGAGAATAAATGACAGACTGAAGTAAACTGACCTATATCACTCACAATGTAATAATAGTCTTAAGTAACTCCAGTTTTACCAAGGGTTCATTATATTTAATTATTTTAGGATAAAAATAAAAATTATATCGATGAAAACGTAAAACAATAGCTTTGAGATATTACTCGGCAAAAGTTTTATAGTTATTTTTCACTAGATTGTTTAATCATTACTAAAAATATTATTTTAAATTTTATCGTAGATCTTATTTGAAATGTAATAAATAATGTCTTATCACTATTAAAACCTTTAATATGATATACGAATAATATTATCATTCATGCTAGTGGAGAATACCTGGTAAGAGAAATAACCTTAAATTAAATGGCTGTAATGCGGTTTGCGTCAAGAGTAAACCTTGCTCTTAAGGGTCGAACCTGTGGTCGATTGTCAACCAACCTCTTTCCTCGAACACCTCTTCATGTCCTGGCGTGTCCTGAAATAGACGAGAGCAAATCAGACCCTCCTTCCCTCAAATTTTTAAACATAAATATATAGTTTTGTATTTCCAAAAACGTTATTATTTTCCTTTAGTTAAAACAAAATACAAGGTTCCACTAAAACAAAAACATAATAGAGATTTTTTCAAATTTATGGTGGTCATTTATAAATAGGTACAAGTCTACATAAACGTTTAAAACTTAATATTTTATACACTCTAACTTTATATCACTTTTTGCCACAGCAGCGAAATAAATAAAATTATTATTTTTTACTGATAGTGTTTGTTATTTCAATTATTTACGATAAAGCCAACAATAGAGTATTAAGGAGTTATTAGAATCGTCTATTAACACTTTGGATTGGTATTGTAGTATTACAGTCGGTGACCTGGTGGTCTAGGGGTAAGGTGTCAGACTTTTGTGCTGGGGTCCGAGGTTCAATCCTTGGTCCCGGAACAGATTTATCTGATTACCAAATCCTTCCTTCAGCTCTGACAAGACATATATTAATCACAACTTTTGAATGTATGGAATACCAGGCCTCCACCGTAGTTCGGATCCCATGTTAAACTGTAGGTCCTCCACTTGATTTCACAATCATCCTACCATTACACATTAGCGTAAGTGCGTATAACCCGAACGGGTAGTAAGACGCAATAATAATAATAATAATGTAATATTACTAAGAAAATAATAGCTATTTCCACGCTTGTGACTTCAACCATTGTTTTCAATAAATAAACCTTTTTTCTTCTTTTTTTACTATTTAAGACCAATATTTGTAATTTTGATTGACTAATTTATTCAAATATAGATTCACAATTTCAAATAATCTTTCTATGAAGTAAATCTACAGGAGCATTTTACTGCAGTAAATTGGTTGTTACTAATTAATATACTTAAAGTGAGATGGAAGGGGACGCGAGAAAAGGTCAGTATTTTTGTAGTTTTTGTATCAAAATATTCTTTTGGTTAAGGTAAATCAAATATCGTTCCAGTAGAAACATAAGAGTTTTGTTTTCTTCACATGATGATACCAACAGTTGTCGAATACATGTGATGAGCATAGCGGTGTTAGATGAGAAACTTTTTAAATCAAGAGAAAAGGTTGTCATTAAATTTCAGTACACCCTTAAGTGATAATATCTTGAGGTTACCATGTTAAGAAAATTAAACTATATGTTTCTACTGGAGCAATATTTTATTTATTTTGGCCAAAAAACATGTTTTGCCACATATACCTATTGCAAAAACACTGCTTTTTCTTGCTTCCGCTTCGATATCACCCTAATCCATTTATGAAGGAGTCGAAGTAGAAAGTTTGGTGTATTTTCTCCATAGCCCTGGTAATAGGGGTGGTTTTCCCTAAATGGTTTGCCACACTTCCTCTAAATTCAACCTCCCTCATTCCTAAACATAATCATAGTAAGTGCACATGCATATAACACTAACGGGTAGCAAGACGCGTTACTAAAATAAAATGAAGAACTTCTAAAACTAACGTTCACATTTTTACTACCGACTTTTTGTGTCCCCGGTGTCCGCCATTTTGTTTCGATGTCGTAATCACCTGGCAGTGTAAAACAAGCACGCAGGGCGAATCACACAACACTAATATAGTTTTGTATAGTTATAGTGTGTTCGTCATGTGTCTTCTGCTACGCATTTTCAAGGTTGGTCTGACCAGGACTTTAATTTCAACGTTTTGCGAGGAGGGGGAGGGGGGCGTGTTTATTAGAAAATGACATTTAGCCACACATTAATAAATACACGCGTGCATCTAAATAGACGAAAACATCTTACCTGGCTGGCCTAGTCAAGTTTTCTCTTATTTGTGGAATAAAGTTGAAAATTATAGAACCAGTATTTTACAATACAATATTATATATATTACAGAATGGTAAAACAAATGACACAACACTGAATCCCACCCATTCCAAAGCTCCTTGGATAAAACTCGCAAACTTTTTGTTAATGTGCCAATATGTTGTTCTCTTTATTCCGCCACACAAACCATTTGAAAAAACAGGATGATTCGTAATTGATTAGAAAGTAGCGCCGAGTTAATCGTACTGTTAAAGTAGGCCTACCTGAGCTTCCCTTTTTTACGTTAGTAAGATAGGAACGAGGAAGGTATAATTTAGACAAATTAGTCCCACATTTGCGCAAAAAGAGGGTGGGAAACCATTTATGAAAACCACTTTTGGTAACACCCGCCCTATATTCGAGCCATGACCTCTGCGTCACCAGCAACCCAGTCTTAAGTGAGATTTACATTTATACCGCGTGACCACCGGTGTGGGACACACTATCTAAGATTCTAAGGTGTCATACTCGCAATAGACTGGGTTATTGAGGAGTATGAGGTTCGACTCTCGGCTGGAAGTTCCGTGGCGTGGTTTCCGACATAATATGATTCATCAAAATTAGTTTTTTCATCCTCTCTCTTCGCTTATGTTACCACTAAACTTTCCACTTTACTATCATTCTATCCCTCCCTTATCTAGAGAATAATCCCTAAACAATCCTGCCCTCGAGCACTTTGATCACCCGGCCGTTCTCTGTCTCTATTGTTGCTCAGTTGAGTTCCCGTAAGATTCTGTGGAGGTTTATTGGGTGCAGCAACGTTATTTTCCATCTTATAAAGGATTTTGTTTTTCTCAACATGGCGAGCGAGTTCTATCAACCGACAATTTGTCATTCTTGGACAAAGAATAATATTCACTTCTAATTTCCTGCATTAATTTATTAAAATTCACCCGCCTCGGTGGCGTAGTTGGCTAACGCGCTAGTCGTGCTGAGCTCGACTGCTGAGGACGGGGAGATCGAGGTTCGAATCTCGGTCGGGTGAACTGAGGGTGGTTTTTCCTAAATGGTTTTCCACTCTCCCTCCACGCAAATGCGGGTTCACTTCCTCTAATTCAACCTTCCCAATTCCTAATCCATTAGCGTAATTAGTACTTAAAGCGTATAACCCGAAAGGGTAGTAAAACGCGGTGCTATTATTATTATTATTATTAAAATTCCAGCCTAAAAGTGCCTGAGGGTCATAATTGAATCCCCCAGTATTGGTGGACCGCGTCATAATCGGTTGATTTTGGTAAAGTTATGCAAAAATGAGAACAGGTATGGTTGTGAATGAAATAAGAAGCGGTAGTCAAAACATTTTAATTACAAAAAAAAAAAGCTACATTAAGTGTGTTACTGAATAAACATCATCTATAGTTTATTTTTCCTACGCAAGTCAAAACTTTCATTTTCTCGGATAAATACATCAATTTTACTAGTGTGGATTACTTTTCCGAGAAACTTAATGGGCTGTAAAATAATACATCGTGGGGCGTAATATAGATACCCCTATTACTTTTGAAGTTGTTGGCGTGGGTCACTGAGTCGTCTCCATATTGAGTTAGAGAAACATATCTCGTCCCCTGAAACAAGAGGAGTTTTTTTCACCCAGATGTCGAAATGCAAACAAAGAGAGAGATAAGGTTTGCATGAAGTTATTAATGCTGTAAAACAAGGATTGTTTTTATTTGAATCTAATCACATCGTGTCTCGGTTTTTACATAAAAGCCCGAGTCGACACTTATTTAATTGGCTTTTAATCATGTGTTACCCGCCTCGTTGGCTTTGTTAGCTAACGCTCTAGTTTGTGTTGAGGCAGATTGCTGAGGATGGGAAGGTCAAGTTTCGAATCTCGGCTGGGTGAGTGGGTGAACTGAGGGGGGCTTTTCCTAAATGGTTTTCCACTCTTCCTCCACCCAAATGTGGGTTCACTTATTCTAAATTCATATTTCCCTATTCCTAATCCATTAGCGTAATTAGTACTTAAGCGTACAACCCTGATGGTTAGTAAGATGCGGTGCTAAATAAATAAATACAAAAGTATGTGCTAATATGGCATTGATTGTTTAATTTAATATTTAAATAGAGATTGTTTAATGACTGAACACTTTTTTTTTAGATTAATTTACTTTCGCAAACATTTTAACGGGGACGTTAAGACTTGTATTCGCTGTTTTGAGTATATGGTCGCCATGATATTTTTAGTAGTACCGCCACTTATGATAATAATTAAGGAATATAATATGTACTAAATGTCAGTTTGGCATCACATTTTACAGGACCTCACCTCCCCACTCCCCATTGTATAAAAGTTGATAAATTAAAAACTATCCTTCTTGTTATATGGCCGATAATATAAACCGAAAATAATACACATACAATGTCGCACTCATATTTATTATACACTCCGCTTACCCTGCTGACAGCTAGCAGGCTTACCTTGATGGGTTACACTATGGTGCAGCTTATGAGCTAGGGCCATAGTGTAATCGGCCCAGGTAGCTGATTTGAGGTATTGCCGATCAGATGTTGCGTCTGGATTAAATATTGACAAAACCTTTAACAGTACGTGAGCTTGGTGTTTACTGGAATGAACATGAGGCGACTTTTTATGACTAGACTTAATAAGACTTGTAAACTTGGTTTAAAAGTTGAAATAAGTCCAAAAATCCACATTTGATCATAAAAACCTAAATGTCCGAGAAACGAAAGGTAACGGATATAGGAGCATAAAATGTGTATTTATAAACATAATTACCACATGCAATTTAATAGGTAGGTCACAACTCATTGTATTGTCATTTGTATTTTCCTCTTCCCCTGTTTGTTCTACTGCCGGACAGTTCCACCCAGTAACGTTATAAGCCCACTTGGTTTCTGGCGTTTATGAATTCATGTTCGACTATTCTAGCGCCTTAAGATATAATATACCTCTCGGTAAACAGGGTGTACGTATTGTGTGTTGTTATGCACGTGTGGATGCACACTTGGGAGAGAACATACGTGACAACTGCGCCATTTTTAATAAACACAGAACAACATATATATATTTTTTTTTATTAAAGATTGATGTAATGCGTCCAATAGAATGTACTTGAGATAAACTAGTTCAAGATAGGGATATTGTGTAATGAGGTGGACTGGATATAACTAGCTCAAAATAAGGATATGGTGTAATGAGGTGGATTGGGTAGAACTAGCTCAAGATAGGGATAGGTGGTGTACTTTTGTAAGCGCGGCAATGAACCTTCGAGTTCCTAATTCCACAGAGTAGTTAATTAAGTAGTGTAAAGTTTGATTCTCACGTTCGTCGAAAAATAGAAAGCAGAATCTGCGCAGTAATTCACACACTTTAAGTTGACCCATGATTAGAGCCCCGTAAAAATTGTTTTATTTTTAGTTAAATTTTGTTTTTTTAAATCTCACTTTTCGGTGTTATTTCGTGTTTATTCACAATTGCATGTTATCTGAGGTGTTTAAGTATTATTTACATAGTGAGACAATGTATACAAAATTAAAATTCATAATTGAAACCATATATATTTGCTTTAAAATTCTTTGTCAAGTTTGTCTGCATATTTCATAACTTTGTAGCCTATAAGTTAGCTTTTACACTACAACAAAATATAATCAAATTACAGCAGGATCGACATTTCTGCTTAATTTCTTCTTAATTTAAAAAGAAATATTGTAAAACCGATGTTATTGCTTTTTATAGGGGGATTTCGTGTAGCAAGACGATTTCATTTTGTTTCGCTTTTCAAAAACATTGTAAATCATATCAAAAACTACTCGAATCCAGCTTTGTATGGCATTTTTCGCTTTATCGCGTCTCGCCATTTTGCGTGGCTCTACCCAAGATTCATTCCAACGCTTAAAAACAGCTGGTTATCAACATATTTTATTTCCTATTTTAGATCATTTTCCCGATAGTTGTTTACAAATTATAACGCTGTGTCGTGGCACAATCCAATACATCGATACAAACGTTTTACATTAACAGGTTATTTCAAATCTCCTCACAACGGCCAACGATGCTGTCTGTTAACTTCTGGCTGTAGAGCGCATGCGCACTGATTCGAGATGGTTGATTCTGAGATTTGATTGGTTCTCCCGTGCCTAACATCTTGGGCAGAGCGGACAAAGTAGAGACAAGTTGAACTTGAGCAGAACAGCTCGCGCCGATTACGCGGATTTGCTTAGAGCTCGTCACGTGACCATGTTTCTGTTCTGCGCTTGTTTTTCGGTGAACGTGTTAATCCGCAGTACCGCGTCATTTTGAATGTCATTGAGTTCCTCTCCTGCTTCCCCCGCACAGATGTTTTGGAAACTATTATGTATAGTAGCAACATATTAAGCGTATAACCCGAATGGGTAGTAAGACTTGGTGCTATAAAAACAACATAGTAGGAACTTGGGCGAAGAAGAACGTGCTAACTTTTTATCGGCCCACAGTTAAAAATGATATGTATTTTTTATATTTTTATTTTATAGGTATTAATACTATCCATTTAGGGTGGGGTATTATTTATTTAATAATAATTTGATTAGCAAAAAAACAATAATAATGGTGTTTTGAATGTCTTGGGCCCCAAACCAAAAGGGGGATCGAAAGCCCTTCAGAAATTTTCCGGAATTTTAATACCCTTAGAATCCACACAGACTGGTCTTAACTTGGAAACATTTATTAAAATTGTACTCCTCTAGAAGTTATTTGGAATGATTTTTAATTTGGTTTCTTCTAAAAGCTATTTAATGTGTTTCTCATATGGAATTCTTTTGAAAATTTAATGTCCTTTGATGCTATTTAAAATGGTTTTCCCCCGAAAAATTATTGAAAATTATATGCCTCTATAAATCTTTTAGAATGGTTCCTTAGTGGCACATTTTTAAAAATTGGATGCCTCTAGCAGATAGTAGTGCTAAACCAGATTTTTTCATAAATTAACTGCCCCAAAAAAGTTATTTAGAGGTATGTATAATAAATATACCTCTAGAAAGCTATTTAAAGTGGTCGTCCCCCGAAACATGTTTGAAACTTGAATGCTTTTAGATTATAAACTTCTATCTCCGAAGATCGGATTGCAGAGTCAAAGATAAATAGTTTCACAAACTACCTTCTTTAAACTTTCTTTTTCTATTAACATTAAAAACTTCAGAACATTTTGGGAGATGTGGATATTTGAACCCCAAAACCCTTTTTGTCAAGCCCATGATATATATATATATATATATATATGCCTGTGTATATATTACGTCATAGTTGATCCAGGCAAGGCAAGCCTGCTACCTTTCAGGTTAAACTCAATGTACAGACTAAACCTGTCAAGGCTCATTCTGTGAATAGCAATTTAATGAACCTTTAGACTAGGGTTGATTAAATACTTAGGACTGGTCTTGTGCCTGGATTAATATTAATCTGGTAGATAAATATTTATATCTGGTCTATAAGTAAAAAGTGCGTCTTATGACTGACTGCCAGATGAAATGTATTTATCAGTCACATTTTTATTGGGAGGCTTAAGTACCTGAGAACTTTTATCTGAAAGTTAAAATGGTCGTTGCCATAGTGATGCTATGTTTTTCATGAGGTTTTCGCCTATCCATAATCTGTTTTTGGGCTAAAATCTTGTTTCACGTGTTTAGTAGGCACAGGTTATAACTATTTGCAAAGTTAGAACATTTAATTCACACTTTTATAAAAACTGACAAGCTATTTGTAGAGTTATAGTAATATAAGAACAAATTATTTAATTGTGAGTACAATAATTGAGATTTTTGTAAACGTTGTACGCAATTATTGACTCTATTTTGGCGGACACTGAAATTAGTACTTGTAAGACAACCAAGATTCTACGCCCACGTGGCGCCACCTGTTTCCTCGCATTCGTTTAGCCGCCATTATTTAACAAATGTTGAGCGTTGTAGCCACTAGCCAGGCTTTAGGGGTAGCAGAAGGGCTTATACGCATGCGCGCACCAGTAAACACCGTGAAAACCTTGCGTTTTCTGCATAAAAATTTATTTATCTTACAGATAGCTATCCGGCAGATAAATTCAGTTCATAGTAAGCATAAAATATTAAAGTGGCTGATAACCTTTATCTGGTCGCTAACTTTAACCACCCGGTAGCAATTTATATCCGGTAGTCATAAGACCGGCCCTTAGTATTTTTACTTGCATACTACGTATACATAATCAAATATATCATCACCATGTTTAAATTAGGTTAAAAAAATTTTTTTTATTCAAACCCCATTAAAAAGCTTGCTATTCAATGTCCAGAGTTTGAATTTTATCAGTGTGGATAAAGATATGGCAAAAATAAAATTTGAACTGTGGTTATAAAACTGCCTCTTCTCCAAATTAAACTTACAATTCAACTTTGAAATTTTCAATTTGTTTTTATCCGTGTCAAAAGTGTCATTAAGTATGAACGTTTGGCTTTACTGCTATGGTATTATTATTTTTACTAAGGCAATCACAAATAGGCCTAATGTTGGTTACTATATTTTTGTGAAAGAGTTTTTTTTATTTTCCTGTGAGAAAAATATAGACTTTGAAATCAGGTCAAAGCTCACCCTCAAAGGTCAAAAACAAGGGGGCTGTTGCGAATCCCCTGCGTCCCCGCACCTTTACAACGATGGTAATTGGGCCCTCTTCTATTAAAACAAACATGTATAATTATTTTTACTAATATACAAAAAAAATGTGTATGTGTGGAATAAAATGTATCAATGTTTATGGACATTATTGTTGTGATTGTAACAGGCTGTTGTCCCCGTGTTCTTGCTGTATACAGCCGTGTGAAACAAGCCTCGCCTTGCCTCTCAAAGGCGAATGAGAAAGCTGGCTGGCATTTAGAAAGAGAACGATCGGTATCCGTTTGGCGACAGCTATAAATAACCCAGCATACGAGTATTGCCACAAAAAATAACACGTTTATAGTAATGTTGGTGCTAACCGTTTCAGTGGCCTAAGGCGTCACTCTCATGACAGATTTTCAAGAACTGTTAATATCATCATGTGGGGAAAATTAAACTTTATGTTTCGAATGAAGCAATATGTTATTTATTTTGGACAAAAAAAGTTTTGCTATAAAACTGTGGAATCATTTGACATTTTCTCACGTTTCCTACACTCCCGCCTTAATTACTTGTCTCAGGCGAACTTCCCACTTGTGTTTTATTTTAACCTCGTCTTTACTATCCATGCTTTCCGCATTGTAATTACACTAATGGGGTATTTGCCTGGAGTGCGAATGGTAAACAGTTTTAAATGCGCTCGGCCGGGACTCCTGACCCCGGTGTCCTCTTCTAACCAGGTGAGCCTGACTTTTAGTCTGCTTGCCCACCGATGCTGGTAACGTATCAAGTAACACGTGTGTGTTCTTACTGTGTTAATTGTGTGGTTGCGAAAAGCTATCTGCTAATTCACAAGTCACGCGCTGGAGGATTGTTACGTACCAGACTCTCTGCAAGCGTCTACTCCTAACCGGACATACCTTTAGACAGGTATTCTTTTACCCTAATTGGGGTGCATGCGACCAAAGGCGTCAACCTTGGTAAGAATACCATGATTTTAATCTTGACCAGGTGTACTGTGAGTGCTTTTTCATATATGATTCTCCACACTACTGCCAAGAAAATTTGACTAGATTTCTTTAAAATACTACCTTCCTCACTTACCACATTAGTATAAATATACGGTTATCTCGGACTGGTATTAAAGCGTGGTGCACAAAAATAAAGATAATTTTCCCCTCAGTTCATACAATTGAAAGCCGTTACATAGTTCAGGGTGTCTACCATTCGGGAAAAAAAGGGAAAACGGGAATTAGCCGGGAATTTGAAGTGATCGGTAAAAAACGGGAATAAGTCGGGAATTTGGTAAATCGCAATAAAAATCCTGGAAAATGATAATTTACTCAAAATATGAAATACAATAATCAGTAAATTATGTCATTTTTTTGTTTGTAGCTGTGTAATATATTTTTAATTCCTAGTAAACAATTTTAAGTCAAATTTTAAAACTTATTATTATTTAAAAAAATATTAATATAAAAACAAGGGTGGAAAGGTGGAGTCGGGTCGGGTCGGGAATTTTAGGAAATGATCAGGGGAAATCAGGGATTTCATTGGTCAAGTTTAGTAGACACCATGTTAAGTTGACCACTTCTTGATAGTTCCGAAATTTCTACTAAAATATAGCCATAAGACGGTATGAAAGGCACCACGTCTCGAGACCAATAGTTTATGCACTGTCTATAGCTAAAAAGGAGATGCACCTTTTCTGTTACTTTTTTTATTTTGCTTTAGAGAGTGCTATTAGGGCGATGCAAGAGAGTGGGGAAGGAAGGGTTGACTTTAAACGGGACAATGCAGCTCTTAAGAAGTACAGATGATTAAATTGTCTTGGGCAATATTAAGGAATGCAGGAATAGATTTTTAAATGAACACTTAAAATACTGAATGATCAGTGGTCACACAAAGCGCATAGATTGAGGACTATCTTTTAGAGCTTACTGCGAACATCATTTGACGTGCTTAGTGAGCTTAAATATTTAGGAACAATTCTAAATAGCAATAACGATATTAGGGTGGAAAATCCGTGCTATTCATCGGTCAATAAGCTGTTAATATCTCGCCTGTTTTCAAGGGACGTAAAATTCAAGATATACAAAACAATAATTTTACTGGTTTGTTCTTTATGATTGTGTAAATGGTCTCTAAATTAATATGTCGAATATAAATTTAGGCTGTTTGAAAACAAGATGCTTAGGAATATATTTGGTCCAAAAAATGGATTAAGATAATGAGGAGTGAAAGAGGTTAATAATGAATTACATCAGCGGAGTTGCATTAGGGCAAGCAAGGCAAGCACTGCTTGCCTTTGATTGAAGATATGTAATTATTTTATTTAATATTTGCAAAAATATTCTCCTGAAGTCATTTAAATGTAATTCAAAAATCAGTGGGTTTGAAAGAAAAAAAATCCCATACATGGCATTGACCGTAACATGCATGCGAGACGTGCGTTAGTCCATCTAATGGTGGTTGAAAGTCGGTATTTGTCCGAAGAGCTGTGGATGTAATGTAAAATTGCAAGCAGCCAAACTACGATTTCTCTTGCCTGAAAGGTTACGTTTGGAACCGAAGTCACTACTCCTCTTTTCTTCTTCTTTCAAACATATCGGAACGGTATGGCATGAAACGGTAAATTAATATTGTAAACACGAAAACTTTGTCTGCTAGACAGTTACTTAAAAAACAGCTAAATGCTTGAAAACAAACAAATAGCTATAATTGAAGGAGGTTAAACCCCAAAATTAATATAAATGTTTTCAACTGTTTTAAAATATTATTAAAAAATTGAGAAAAAAATGTGTTTATTTTCATAATATTTAGTAATGATTAAAAAATATTATTTACATTAAATACAATTTTTTTCCTAATCATTATTTTTCCATAAAAAGGCAAAAACGCGCCCCCACCCCTCCCCCCCCCCACACACACAAATATTGGATGCATTCACAACTGCCGTGTGAACAGTCACTCGCTAAAATGGGTATGCAATCCATGTGACCAAGATATTGTATAATTTCTTGCACAACTTTTTGTACAAGACGTTGTGTCGTGTTGACCGGTCCTTAGAGTTTTGTAGAGTTTATTGTAGCAGGTGCTTTTGTTTTGATGTGTGTACCAGTGAAAGCTAACAAACGAAATTTTATAAGTATATGTCTATGATAAGTAATTACACAATAATGTAAATCACAGAACATAAGGACATCCAACACCACAACTATCATAAAACAAATTTCAAACAGGTTATTGAAGCATACATTTTTTTTTTTTAATCCGGGGCCTCTTTCAAGCTTGGGGGCACCCCTTCCAAGCTTGCCTAAGAATCTGGGTCACGAGACGCCACTGGGTCACGAGACGCCACTGGGTTACATACCCTGTACTAATCACAGGACATTGTTAGGATAATCAAGTCTCGCAGATTACGGTGGGCAGGATACTCAACGCAAATGAGAGGTTCTAGAACCTTGTTCAGGATACTGACTGGCAAACACATTGGGAAGATCTAGACGCAGTTTGGAAGATAACATCGATTAGGTCCTCGCACGCCGGCATAGTATCGTATACGTACGGTGCCAGGACAGTAGCAGTATAGTAGCGGTATAGTAGCAGTATGGATGGTATCGTATTGCCGCGATGGTCCCGCACACCGAGATCGTAGATACGACGTATGCCCAAAGAGCTTG